>JABSTL010000319.1:0-89105 GCA_013759095.1 Fusarium sp. NRRL 29148
GTGGTTTGGTAATCGGTAGAAGACAATGCTTGGAAAACGATAACAGCAAACCGTTACCACTTTGAGAGTTGGGACCTCTTCAATATCATCACTATTAATGGATAATCAGTATTATAACCTTCCAATAAATTTATCTGGTGCTTGGGCATCTTGCATCGTCTCTCGTCTGTCATACACGGAACCGGCATACACCCGATCAAGCCCACAATAATCCAATCAATAATCCTCTAATACCTCCAATCATCATCTCTAATCAACAGTTCTCTCCTATCACCCGCTCTCGTGCTAATTCCGCACGTTACATCCCTGGAGTTGAGTGATTGATAGTCCAAATAACACCATCGCCCCGTGTGGGGATCTCACCCCGACACCGGTCTGTCCCAGACTCCCACGACGTCTCTTTGAGAAAAAGCTCGTCACGTCATTGGAAGAATTGCGGGCATGGGATAACACATCCAAGCGTGATTCGACGAACGCTACATGACGCCATGCGCTATGCTCTTCGGGAGTCTGTTAGGTTACTTGCATCCGTTGAAAAGGATCGGATTGCCTGTTTTGTCGACTGGACAGTAGATTATTGAAAAGGCTCGTTACCCCTCGTAAAGTTTGAATTTATGATTTTTCTTTGCGAGGAGAAGTGCTGCTATTTGAATAAGGGCGTGTTGCGTTTGTTGACTTGGGCCGCCTAATCAGTCTGATATTGCGTGAACATATACGGCGTAACTAGATATCAGCACAATGAGCGCATACCTTTCCCTCTCGGCCGAACCGGCTTTCGGAGCGAGGATACCACTCTCATTCGTTACGGATTCATCGCAAGAACATCCCGTGTCTCAGACACCATCAGACTCTCAGCCTCGATATACACCACCTACCGATTTGACGACACAAGACCAAGCAAGCGGCTCTAAGACTCAGCATCCTATACCAACTTCTCAGACAGTTCTGTTATTACATGGCCTACGGCAACCATACCAAATCACGGACGGTCACCCCGTCCCCAGTACGAAACATGATCATGAACTACTAGTTCGCACTGATACTATTGGACTGAATCCCATCGACTGGAAGTCACCGTAAGTCGGATATACGTCTATGATATGATTATAACCACTGACAAAACCTAGTGACTACGGTTTTGCCATCCCAGAGTTACCATACATCTCCGGCCGCGAAGCGTCAGGCACCGTCGTCCTCGCCCCCCAAACCCCCTCAAGAATCAAAACCGGCGACAAAGTAATCGTCATATCAACAGACTACCGCGATCTCCGCAAAGCAACATACCAACAATACGTAGTCGCCTCGGACTTCAATGTCGTGAGAATTCCAAAGGAAATCACAATCAAGCAAGGCGCTACACTCGGAGTCGCATACGTAGCTGCAGCTCTGTCGCTAGGAATTTGTCTCGGCGTTGATTTTACATCGGTTCAGGATGGCCCTAATATTCTTAATCTTGTGAGAGAAGTACCCGAAGAAGCTCTTCCGGAAGATATTAGGGGAGAGTGCCTGAATAGTATTTTGCCGAATGAGGGTGCTAAGGCTGGGGATTGGATTGCGATCTGGGGCGGGTCTTCAACATCGGCTGTTCTCGCTGTTCAGCTTGCTCGTCTTGTTGGACTGAAGGTTGCTTTGGTTGTTGATAACGCAAAGCATGGAGTTCGAATTTCCGAAAATCCTGTTCTTCGACCAGATCTTCTGGTTGATAGCCATGATCCCGAGCGAGCTGTTGCTGTTCTTCGCGCCAACACTAGGGGAAAACTTCGCTTCGGTATCGACACAAGAGGCAAAGACACAGCTGAAGTTTTACTCCGGGCTCTTGGCCCTGAAGAACTTCATCGAAACGCGGCGAATGTCACTTCACCGCCTAGCACTCCGCCCGCTGAGCCTATAGTGCCCGCTCACCTGGTCGGTATGAGTGGACTTCCCAAAACGGGCCAGTCAGCGGGTGTTATCTTCCATACTATTCCGTTCAAGCTGTATCACGAAGTACCGGAGGTTGGTGAGGTGCTATCGCGATGGTTGGAGAGATTACTATCAAGCCGTGCGCTTGTGCCACCTAGAATTATCGATGTTGAGGATGGTCTTCATAACGTGAACAGGGGGCTGGATAGGATGAGGAAAGGGGAGATTAGTGGAGGAAAGCTGGTGGTTGATTTGAAGACGAGCCAATAGAGAAATTCCAGAGGTAGACCAAAATCTAAGAGCATAAGAGTTCCATTATTATCATTATCTACAACCAAGACTGTCGTCGCTTTCCTGAAACCTGGCATAATGCTGGCTTGGCTATTGGCTGCGTATTCCGTATAAGACTAGGACTACTCCACGGCAGGACATGGATTTGGCTCCCAAGATCAAAAGGATGCAGCTGGACACATTGTATGGACACTAAGACTAAACCCAGAATATTCATTTCGGTGCCTTCCCAGACATCTATACACCTTCCACTACCACTTTTTGTTCCTCTTTACCCAAGGCCGAGCTGAATCCATCCCTTTCATAACGTCTCCTCATAGCCCCAATATGTCCTCAAACAAATCATCACAAGCTCTTCGAACAGAAGTTTCCAAACTAGCCAGACTATCGAATATTCAAGGCGGTCTACCACCTCTTATGAGAGGCCTCCCAGTTCTAGCGATCATGGCTGGAGAGGCTATCGCAAAGACAACCAACACCACAAACATGATTGAAGAGCGAATGCTTGGAGCGGACGAAGTATTCATACTTCAAAGTCCACAGATATCAACCAGAAGTACAGCTGTGAATGATATTGGTCGGCCAGGCGTAAACTTAATGTGTCAGACATGCGGGCAGAAGATGGACAGGTTCCGGAAGGAAGCAATATTTGATGTTTCAAGGGTTCATACCACTTTGAAAGAATATCATCAAATATATAAGAATGGAGATTCTGATGACCATTTATAATAGAGGTATGGAAGCCCTCTGAAATGAAATCCTCACCAGTTCTATTGTACAAAATCTAGTTACTCCACTCTATCACCTCAATCCCAACTCAATCCCATCTCCTTCTCAATCAACACCCCGGGACTTTAAGCAGACTCCTATTCTATCAACTTCCGCAAAGCTGTTTCAAAGTGCTTATACATAGTATAGTGAGTCTCATCCTCATACTCATGCAATTCAATTCCCCGTATCCGCTCCGCCATATACCGAATCATCTGAATCGGTGCATTTGCATCCTTCTTCCCGTGCCACATCTGAATATTATCATAATGAACCTTCTCAAGATCAAACCCCCAGTCCTTCGACGTGAGAAGATTCATCTCGTGCACAGCAGCATCAGCTCCTTGGCGAAATGGTTCGTCGAGAACCATGTCTACCAGCTCTTCTAAGCTCATGGACTTTGGTTTTGACTCCTCTCTCTCAGCTTCTTCTTTCTTGCGTTCAGCTTCGAGCCATTTGTTGAGTCTTCTGGAGACTGGGCCGGATAGGACAACCCATCTGATAGATAGGTACAGCATATACAATGCCCCCCGGAGAGTCGACGGAGATAACTGCGCCCAGACTTTGAAGACTCCACGGTAGTATTCAACGTGCTTTGTACCAGCTGCCCAATGCGGTGCAGTTGCAAAGAGTCCCACGCTGGTCACCGTACGCTTTGGCAACGCGTAAGCACAAGCTAGAGCGAACGGACCGCCGCCTGAGAGACCGAAAACAGAAAACCGAGGGATTTCGAGTGCTTGAGAAAATTCTATCACATCAGTTGGCCAATCCAAGATCTGATACCCAGGTTTAAACGTGGATAGTCCAAACCCGGGCCTATCGAGAGCTATGAGGCGAACGCCACATTTTTGAGCAATCTCATGAATAGGCTGAGCTTCAAGTCTGCAGGAGGGATATCCATGGAAGTAAAACACAGGCTTTCCATCTTGTTTGCCGAATTCTGCGAAACCTAGTGTTCGACCATCTGAGAGGCGAAAGGTTTGATGAGTTCGAGAGGATGTAGAGAGTAAACATTGGGTTGAGAACGTTGAACGGTTTCGAACCGCCTGAACTGACATTTTGAGCATTTAATTGATGAAATGATTAGGGATTGAGTCGAGAAGTCTTATGCTTGTGAGATCTCAGATTCATGTTATATAGTGGATCAAGGCTTACACGCGGGATACGCGATACGAGAATACGGAATACGAGGCCAATCAGAAGTCACCATCATTCAACTGGGGCTGCACCAAGAACTCCTTCATGAGGCTTCAGCATTTCAAGCATGAATAGCTTCTAATTAAGATGTACCTCGAATTACGGGTCGCCATCCAATTTCAGGGCATAAATCGGGTCATGCCAACTACAAGGTCTTAAAATAAGGCGACCAAAACACGCCTTCAGCGTCCCAAGTCTTCTTCACATCCCTCAAAACCTCCAACCTCTCCGTATCAAACATATCACTCAATTCCTTACCAGGCCTCAAATTATTGGGAAAGCTTCTCGGCACCATCCCCTCATCACTCTCTCTAAATCCCGCAACCACATCGTCCAGAATCGACCCAAAAGCCTCTCGTGTCTTATCCTCCTTGGCCACCATCACCATAAACGCATTGATGTTTCTATCCCTGCCCTCCACGAACTTCTCATTCTTTATCGCTGCAGTCTTGTCGATGTTGTAGGCTGAAATAATGAGGCCCGATTGTTGAGCATCAGAGTAGTCCTCCGTTGCGATGCGCCATTTCTCGAAGCCAGCCTTGATAGCTTCGGCAGTGGTTTTGTGAAGACGGCATGATGCTATGGTTTTGTGGCCGTGGTGAGAGTTGTAGATATTCATCTTGACATTGACGTTCTCAAATGGTAATAACTCTGTATTTGCCACGGCGGTCTTGCTAACAATATCCTCATTGAAAAGCAACGCTATTGTTTTCTCAGCCTGCTCAGCGGGACCAAAATACTGGTATCCCAGAATGATGATAGGAGATCCAGCTGCTGGAGTGCCCGGGGGGCTCCGCGCAAACGCCAAGCTCATGTATCCTTCGGCTGGAGGGTGGCTCAAATCCATAAAAGTCTTGATAGCAACGTCTAATGCTGAAGCAGGAAAGATGAGCGACCGTGTCCAGATCTTGTTGTCCTCCATGTTGAGACTGGAAAGTGGAAAGGCAGAAACTGTCGACTCCGTGACGACACCGAGTCCATGGCCCGCACCGCAAAGAGCATTGAAGAGAAGTTGTTCCTTGCCTTTTGACGAAGAATTAACTTCGACAATATCGCCAGAAGCAGTGATAAGTCGGAAGGAAACCATGTTATCGACCATCCATCCATGGCGGCCAATCTGAGCACTATTCCCACCCCCAAGCATACTTCCCACAAAGCCAACGGCATCAGAGTTGGGAATGGGAGTATAGTAGCCCTCGTCTGCCAAAGTCTTCAACACCTCTCCGACCATGACACCACCACCAACTTTCACAGTTCCTTCACCCGTGTTCAATTCAGTCTTCTTGAAGAGCTTCATGTCGAGGTACAGGGATGCCGAATCTACGCTGACGAACGTTCCATGGCCTCCGCCAGCAGCAACGATTGTAAGCTCGTTCTCTCTCGCGACACGGATGGCATCTTTTACATCTTGCTCAGTCTTTGGGGTGACTATGAGAGCTGGACGGCTGATGTGCGTGTCGGACCAACGAGGGAGTTGTTGCGTATCATTGTCAGGGACGAGATATTCGCATTGAAGCGACTCAATGCCCTTGATTTGAGTAGACATGTTCACAAACACAATTAAAGATAGTAAGATGGATTATTATTTGTTATTTATCGGACAAAGTCCCGTTCTTAAGCTCTGTCCTCCAAGTTAACGGATCTAGTGCTTACCTTTCTGTGGATATCTGACATGTTCACTTCCGAGATACCCGTCTTCTAAGCCGTAGTGATATCACGATATCACATCAGCGGTGTCATCCCAAGCGCTAATTAACTCACATATCCATTTCCCCATGTCAGGCCAGCACGACTAATCCTCCATCCTAACCCACGAATCCGCCAGACCCCTACACTTAACACACCACAAACTCGTCACCTTGAGCATATCCACAAATCCACCCCGATCATCCCTAACGACATACGGCACATCCATCACAAGCTCACACTCCAGACAAATAACCTGATACACATTCTTCCCCAATGAGTTACAAGGAACACACCACCCCGGGCCGAGGTGATGAGTAGTCTCGTTACACTTTTTGTTCCCGCAGTGCGATAGAAACGTATCTCTTTCTGTTTCGCGCTTGGAGGCGGTTTGTTCGATGTATATGTCTTTGAGGCATCGGAGACACATTGTCTTGGAGCCGGTGAATGAGGCATGGCAGCGGGGACAGGAGCGGGATGGAGGGTTGAAGGCTGGTGCGAGATAGCCACGGAGGAAAGATTGGCGGATGAACGATGCGTTCTCGTCAGTCATTGTGACGGGTTCTTGGGGGTTGTTACCTTGTTGACACATTTTGGACTGAATAAGTGGTGATTTTACCTTGGAACTGTTATGTTAGAGTATTAATGTTGAAACTGTCGTTAGACATTGAGATCTTCTGAAGAACCAGTTAATTTTATAGAAATCATGGTAGGGTCATCGATTTGGCTTTTCTTCAGTGCAAAAGTGAACCAAGGCCTTGTTCAATTGAGACGCGGCATGCTTTGTTCTTAAAGCGTACTCTGTTCCTTCAACACAAAGCATTTGCGTTCTGTGAGCAAGGTAACAAGAACAGACCACAGATATCACACGTTCACCACAGGAGCAAATTTTCAGACATCAGTCATAACAATCGTGTTCAATTCCCAAATGCGTCTCATGTATCCTTCGTAGTACCCAAAATCCCCATCATGAATCGTCTCTCGTATTCTCATCGCCACATTACCCTGCTTTCTCCAATCATCGCACCCATATGTTCAAAGCGCCGGTCCTTCCCACTGCTCACGGCGCAGTCTAACAAGCCACGACTGTTTATGCGGGAACGAAATCTGCTTCTCGCGCGAAAATCCAGTAAACTCCAGACCCTGCAGAAACCTACTTATTGTCAGCGCTGAACATCCATGCTCCAAAGAACAAACTAACCTTGCATTGTCCACTCTTGGCTCAAGGCATATACTCATTGTTCGGTAGTCCGATGTCAAGCACCAATGCACCAATCCCGTCAACCAGATTGGAACTCGTCCTCTTGCCCACTCTTCTCCGATGAACACGTGAAGGCCTCTGTCCCAATCCGCAGCATCGCTACCCAGATGCTGACCGAGAATGTCTTCTTTGACCCAGTAGATCTCAAAATATCCAAATGGTACGCCGTCCCATTGTCCAATTACAGGGAACGAGTTGGGTTGGTTCAATGATTTAGTGAGGAACTGCTCATCATACTCGCCCCAGAAGGCGCTCACTCGAGGCTTCTTCATCCACATCTCCAACAGAGCAGCATCATTCATCGTAGAAAGATGAGGTTGCTCAGGAGGCTTAGGCCCAACGGGTCCAAGGTAAGGTACAGGATTGGGTGAAATGGAAGCGACTCGGAACGAAAGGTATTGATTGACACTCGGGACGAATCTAGTATAGAAAACTTCGCCCATCCTAGGTGGCTTTGGTCTCATCGGGTGACGGATATTATTCGTAAAGATGTATTGAAGAGGAGCAGGTGGATAATAAGTCGGAAGATGAGAGCTCGAAAAGAAAGGTCCAATAGGAAAACTCGGCGGGTTCACCATCGATGTTGGGGTCGGTCCACCAGGGAGATCATAATCTACTCTATTCATAGATGAATGCGGCGAATGGCGCTGAAAAGTCTTATGGAATGGCGATGCTGGTTCCATCGGTAAGGGTGAATTCGGACGACTCCCAACGGGTGATCCAGGAACAGAATCGTAATTGGCACCAGCTCTGTTAGGCTGGAAAGAGAACAGAAAAAGCCGGCCAGAGAGTTGCCAAAACATGCGTCTCGACACAAACATATCAGACCAATCTTCCCCATTATCATCCAAACAAGTTCCAACAGCACTGCTCCCCGACGTTATAAGTCCCATGCGCTCAAGCTTGGGGATCAAGTTCCGACCTCTGAGCACTCCATCGCGCTTGATGTTGATCCTCCATTCACCACGAGGTTTCGCAGCTTGAGGGGTCTTCTCCGCTGCCTGAGCAGGAACTTGCGGCGCAGGTTCTGGCTGGTGGAAGTACCAGTATAGTGTAATCCACAGCATCATGGCAATCTGTCGTGTGGGGCTCGCAGCGGGTTTGAACTCGGAGTTCGAAGGGTTCGCGATAGACGAGATGAAGAGGTTATCGCCCTGCAGCGTCGGTTTAGCGAAAGAGTGAATCTGCCTCTTCGCCTTGCCATCCAGCGCAACACCATTCTCTCTATTCTCGCCATCCTGCTTCTCAGCATCATCATCAGATTCATCATCGCTCTCTGTGTTCAGCACAACAGTCCACCCCACAGGAAACGCATTATGATGCGTATTCAACTCATGACTCTTGAAGCCGAGTCCTGCAAAGACGGGTGTGACGGTAAAGGTCTGCCCGTCTGGCAGGCGAATGACCTGGGGAGCCATAATCGCGCGCTTCTTCCTTTTTCGGGGGCTTATCCGTAGACTAATCGGGGTGGGTGGTGGGCGCTGTAGTGTTGCGCTTGCGGGGGATCGGCTGGAGACGGGAGGGGAAAGTTGACTTATGTTTGACTTGGATTTAGGTCGGTGCTAAAGCTCCTGGAGAAGAGTTCCAGAAGACTGCCTCTTTCGGATCACATGCTGACCTTTGAAGAGGCGATCGTGACAAACGCCGAGGCGATGGTTGGATGCTCTGATGGAGATGGTGGAGAGATGTTATATAGGCGTGGTTGGAGGTGAGGGACAGTATACATGGGCACTGTGCCCTACCTGAGTACCAGGTCTGACACAGTATCAATACGAAAATGCACTCATTCTTGTACGTCATGATAAGTCCATCCATCATATCATACCCCGCCATGAACTGGAATGCTTGACTCTATCTCGGCGGCTTTAATCCCAATACGAAATTCTTATCTCGAGGTTTTCGTTTATCAGAACCCCATGTTGTAATGCATTTATGCAAGTCATAAATCTAACATTAAATCAATTGTTTTGTTGCCTATCGCTATGCGTACTCCATAATCCGTCCGAAATCGCAGCCAGTTCAATTTACAGCAGCCTCCTCCCTCTGATTGTGTCACCACACCCACCATCAATAATTGTCGCGTGTTCTAAGCCCCCAATGCTTAGCCATTCGCCATGATCTGATGTTTAGTGTACAAACTTTGCATCTACTCACTTCTAGATCTCCTCGTTTACTGCTTCTTCTTCTTGACCTCTTCGGCAGATCCGGGACCCTCGTCGTCGTCTTTGCCCTCAGTCATCTTGGTACCGTCTCGGCCCTTCTTCTCCTCCTCGAGAACCTTTCGTACTTGCTCGCCTCCCAAGTCCTTCTTCTCATCCCAATCAACGTCGTACTCACTAGCCACGACCTTGATCTCTTTTCGAAGTTGATTGGCTTCGTGAACCAACTGCTCCCACCGATTCTGGTCAAATCCTCGTTCTTGGTAGAGTGCAGCTTGTCGCTTTGACACTGTCACCTTCATGGCCGCCTTGTAGCTTAGGTCGCGGCTGATATAGAGGAACCAGAGGTAAGCGCCCATGACAGTTGTCAGACCAGCGAGATACGTAACGGGCTCGACCAGATCCCAGCCCCATTGTGTGTGGAAAGTGACATAGTAGACAACTCCCCACCATCCAGCCAATGCAGCAAAGCCACCTTGTGCCAATCGATGCGCTCCTTTGTGTGCAAGTGCGTCGCATTCGTTCTTGACCTTTGACATTTCTTCAATGTCGCGTGACATGCGTCTTAGGTTCATGCGCATGTAGTATGTTCGGTCTCTGAAGCTGGGTACTGCAACTCGAAGTTCCTTGTCGAAGCCCTCCACGTCAATCGCAAACTCCCGACCGCGAGCAGCATCTCGAATAAAGTCTCCGATCTCGGTGCTGCCACTCCAGCGCACCCAGTTCGCCTCTTTGCGGGAAGGGCCTTCGTGGCCAAGGCCAGAATATGATGCAACATTACCGCTGCTGTTCTTTTTGTCGTTCTTCTTTCCATGCTGTTCTTCTTGATCTGCTTCGGCTCGGAAAACGATGTCGGGTAGCTTCTCGCGGCCCTTGTACTGGACTGGGGGGATTTCGGCTTGGATCAATCGCTCGAGGTAAGAAAGAGGTTGGTGCGGGTGCACGAGAAGAGCCAATGGCTCAACTGTTTCGCCTTTGTCTTCGACGTCTTGTTGTACTGGTCTGTTGACATGTTCTTGTTCAGGGTGAAACGGCATTGGCAGAATGAGCTTCAATAGACGCGTTGGGGTTGTCAATAGACGTCCTGCGCGTGTCAGTATAGATCTTGTATATTGGACGTCTGAAGCTCACCCTTATTCATTTCCGTCTTGTCAGGTATATCGGAGTCCTTCTCAGCTTCCGAGTCCACTCTATGCCATGGTCGGTCATTCTCTAAGGTCTGAGCGCTGGCACCAGATGTGACCTTTTTCATATCTCTCTTGCGAGCCTGCTCACTCAACTCGTCTTTTCGCGCTGCCTCCTCCTGCGACTCAGCAGCAGCAGCTTCTTGGCTAAAACACCTTGTTGTTGTGAAGGCGCGTCTAAAAGCTGTTTGTTTTGTCTCGCATCTGTACAACGCTGGTAATTGTTGAGAAGCGAATTGTGTATGTGGTCGCGATGCTCGTAAAGCAGGAGATACTCCAAGCGCAGCGCGCCTCAAAGCGTGATTCATGGCTGCACCTTTACAATGTCAAGGTAAAGATCGTGTGTTGAAGGAGCAGCAGTTAGTTGAAGGTGCAAGTAAGCTTTCTGGCCAAGGCGGGAGGCACATGCACAGGGGGGACACGGAGGATGAGACGAGGTAGGACGTGGAAATAAAGTCGTGTCATTCATTTACAGCCAAGAATTGCCTTGCTTGTTTTGGAATTCTCTGCCCGGTGCGGTCACCACTATCTCATCGATCAATCGATCAGCTGCGGCTTGTGACGTCAGGACCCCAGCCAAGCTTAATCTGTCCCTGGAAGCTTCATCCACTCGGTTTCTGATTGGTTGAGAACCCACTGCTCACCGTTGACGCAGTATCACTGCCACAATTCTCAGCTCAGCCAAGAACATAGACATCAGAGACATGGCGCTTTACCTATGAGGCGTACTCCGTACTATGATTCGTTCCGGAGGTTAACTTCCTGGTTTCAAGCCTCTTATGCATTGCCACGTGCGCCTTCAAGTTACACAGAGCTTCTTGTCAAGGAGAACGCAGAAGGCAATACAATGTTGAAGAGGTGAAAACAAAAAATAAACACAGAGGAAATTTGAGCCATCAGGCAAGCTTATTAACAAATTTCGATATTCCGTGGTTGTCATGCTGTCCTTGGTGGAGTGGCATGAATGGCTTATGACTTCCAAAGCTAGGAGCAGTTTGTTGAAGATCCGCTCTATATAGGTAGTTACACTTCTAACGTTGAGAGTTATGACAAACAGCCATTTAAATCAAGAAGGAACATAAAAGGGACAAAATTTCACACCATCGAACTCCAATTCTTGAGATACATGTTACTCGACATTCAGTTACTGCATCATGTTTGTGCGTCTGCGTGTCCTAGATTGAGTCGCCTACCCTGTAGCATCGCCCTTTCCAGTTTCATGATAAAAAGAGATCGGAAATTCTCTCGTTCAGTCCTAAGCACACATGCTATCGCACTTCAGTCTAATAAGCACGATGCAGAGCTTCATAAAGCTTTTTTTTCATACATTCATCCAACTGTTGTGTCTTCACTATGATAAGTCCAAATACAAGTGCCAAGCTTTTATACTCGCGCTGAGCCGCTACTCTGCAATTTCGCCTATCAAATTATCCTTCTCTATTACCTTCAGACAACGTAACAGAGTCAATTGATATCTCAACGCATTGTCCTATAACAACCGTCCCAAAGCCTATTCTTATTTCCATCTCCACTTCAAAACGGAATCCTGCTGAGTTCCCAAACCCAATGGAAGCTCAAAGTGGATTGGCTGATCCCCAAGAGCTCCCCTCGGTGTTGAGGGGCTTCAGGGGTCCCGAGGGGTTTGGACCCCGCACTAGACTCCATGAGGTTACAATCCGACCAATTCTCTGAGCAACCCGTCCATGGCTCATTTCCCCATAGCTACAACAAGTCGGTGAAGTCAATTTTCCTTTTCGTCAAGCCCGTCTCTCGTATCAATTGAGAATCTGATTTGTTTCACTCCGATCTTTGTTTCAAGCATCCTCAAAGCCTTTCTCCATCTACCTTATACCCCGCTTCATAATGTCCGATACCAAGGTCTACCGCGCCAGCACCACTGCACCCGTCAACATCGCCGTTGTCAAGTAAACACTACACCCCCATCGCATCTTCAAGACCTTCACTAACATGAGACAGATACTGGGGAAAGCGCGATGCTAAGCTCAACCTCCCTACCAACAGCTCCCTCTCCGTAACCCTCTCGCAAGCCGATCTCCGAACCCTCACAACAGCTTCGTGCTCGAGCACCTTCACCGATGGCGACAGCCTCACTCTCAACGGAGAGTCCTCCGACATCTCTGGCGCCCGAACCCAGGCTTGCTTCCGCGAGCTTCGATCCCGCCGCGCCGCTCTCGAGGCCGCCGACTCTTCGCTCCCCAAGCTGTCCACATACCCCCTGAAGCTCGTTTCCGAGAACAACTTCCCCACTGCTGCTGGTCTTGCTTCCTCAGCTGCTGGTTTCGCTGCGCTCGTCCAGGCTATCGCTCTTCTGTACGAGCTTCCCGACTCCCCTTCTGATCTTTCGCTCGTCGCTAGACAAGGCTCTGGGTCTGCTTGCCGCAGTCTCTTCGGTGGATATGTTGCGTGGAGAATGGGCGAGAAGGAGGATGGAAGCGACTCCAAGGCCGACCTTGTCGCGCCCGCTTCACACTGGCCTGATATGCGCGCTCTGATCCTCGTTGTCAGCGCCGCCAAGAAGGGTGTCTCCTCCACCTCTGGCATGCAGCAGACCGTCGCTACATCAGGTCTCTTCAAGGAGAGAATAGCAAACGTTGTCCCCGCCAACATGGCCGCCATGGAGGAGGCTATCAAGAACAAGGACTTCCCCAAGTTCGCCGAGGTCACCATGCGCGACTCCAACTCTTTCCACGCTACTTGCGCCGACACCTATCCTCCCATCTTCTACATGAACGACGTTTCCCGCGCCGCTATCCGCGCTGTTGAGTACATCAACGAGAAGGCTGGCAGGACCATTGCCGCTTACACCTTCGACGCTGGCCCCAACTGTGTTGTCTACTACGAGGAGAAAGACGCTGATACCGTTGTCGGTACTTTCTACCAAGCGCTCCAGGGTGTTGGCGGTTTCAAGGAGGGTGCTGCTAGCGCCAAGTCTAGCGTTGAGCTTGAGAGTGGTCTTGCTGCTACTTTGAAGGAGGGTGTGAGCAGAGTTATTTCCACTGGTGTTGGTGAGGGTCCTATCAAGACTGATGAGTTCCTTGTTGGAGAGGACGGTCAGGCTGTTCGACGATAGACTCGGATATAAAAGATGCAGTGAAGTAAATAGCATGTTGGAATGATATAGAGAAGTTTGAAGCTGAAACAAAATTAATTGTCACATGTCACGTTCTGGAAGTGATCTCGTTCGTCATTATTCTAATGCTGCTGACCATGATCATGAGTTGAACCGTTGTTGATCCTCCACATCGCCGTGTGGGGCCGTCCAAACTCACCTCCACGCCTTCAATCGGCTCCGGGGAACTCGATAAGTCTCCACCAAAAGATCAATGCCTACCTACAAAAGAGACATCTTTGAGTTTTCTATATCCTAGGTAGTCTCTCCGCAGTTCTGAGGGCGCATTGTACCTGCCGGTCGCACTGACACGTCTTCGCCCTGCGGGGCACTGCTTGTGTCACTGCAACATGTGCCGTAGCACCACTGCGAGCTGCCTGTAGCTCACAGTCCTCCAACTCACTCTCTCTCATTCTTACAACCTCATCAACACCATCGCGATGGATGGTCTAACGAAACTCCTGGGTCGTGGCGAACCTGTTGAGATCTTGGAGCTGGATAAATCAGGAAATGTCTCGCGAACCTGGAATCACACTGTCGACAACCATGTACGTCCATTCACTTTCACTTTTAGAGTATGGGTATCATGGCTAATTTAGCTTCAGGTGGTTGCCAAGTCGAAACCCAGCATCCCACTCATTCCCTCTCTTCGCGAGGCCTTCATGCCCGTCGGATACCCTCACTCTGTGTCCTCCGACTACCTAAACTACCAATTCTTCGACTCCCTCCAAGCTTTCTTCTCCACCATCACTTCCCTTCTCGCAAACCGAGCTCTCCTCCAAGGTCTCGGCGTCGGAGATGCCAACTCATCCGCCACCTTCGCGATGCTGCTCACAGTCCTCAAGGACGCCATGTCTCGCATCGCCACTATCGTCTTTGCCCACCAATTCGGTCTTCGTATTGAACCCGATGCCAAACGCTTCCGCTTCCTGGCTGATCTGTTCAACGACACTGCCTTCTTTCTGGAGCTGTACAGCCCGTACTTTGGGCCATATGGAAAGATTCTTGCTTTGGCTTCTGGTGAGACGTTGAGGGCGTTGTGTGGCGTGGCTGCTGGCGCGAGCAAAGCTGCTCTTAGTGTACACTTTGCAAAGCATGACAACCTCTCTGAACTCAATGCCAAAGAGGCCAGCCAAGAGACCGCCGTGGGTCTTATCGGCCTTCTTGTGGGAACTATCGTGGTCAAGTATGTCGAGGACCACCACAGTGTTCTATTCTTGATGACTATTCTCGTCTTAGCTCATCTCTGGATGAATTACCTTGGAGTTCGAGCTGTGTGCATGGACAACCTTAACCAGCAACGCGCAACCATCCTCTTCGAAGAATATCTCAAGACCGGAAACGTGCTCTCCCCCGAACAAGTCGCCCGCCGTGAGAATATTCTTCTTTGGCGACCCGTCGTTCGAAACCAGCATGGACAGAAAACCGCACGCATCGAGATGGCCAAAAGCTACTGGGACGCCATGGGGGGCGCCAAAGCTCCCAACAGCAACATTGTCATCATCGACGGGGCCCGCAACTCACTCTTTGTCTGGTATCACTCGAAGCGTAGCTACATACCCATCAAGATCATGCTCTGGCAGGAAGCCAGTGCCGTCCACGCCATTAGTGCTTGGTTCATGGCCATGGAGATGGCCTGGCTTCTGGAGAAGAGCCAGGGCTACACCGACAAGCTGGATAAGATCTTCCGCGTGAAGGAAACCGTTGATGGCTACGAACAGAAGTACGACAAGCGTGAGCTCTGGGATGCGATGCTCGCCAAGGGATGGAACATCGAGGTGCAGGCCTTTGAGACAGGTGCTCCTGTTCGGTTGCTTGCTCAGCTGGAGGGGAAGAAGGATCAGTAGGTAGACTGGAGATTATTGGCATCAAGGCGAAAGGGAATAATACCCTAGAACATGAAAATTGATTCAATGGAGATTTATGCTAGTCACCCAACCCTATATGCTTTTGACCCATGTTTGTACATGTACATTTTCCAAAACGCCCTCCAATGAATCACTCATACATCATACAGATTTTATACAGCAGCTCGTCGCTATGCAAGGAATGCCCATCTCTTGGCTCGCATCTTAACGCCCTCCCATGTATTCAGCTTCGGCCGCACATCGAGATAGAAGCTAGGCCCGCCTTTTCCATCTGGTCGTCCGGCGTAAAAGTCGATAACGTAGTCTATCCTCGTACCGCATCGGTCGATAACCCAATCGTGTCGGTCGAAAGGCGCCGTGTAGCCGAGTATAGTATTGAAGCGAGCAGTGGGAGTCATGCGATCCATCTTGTTGGCGAAAGATTCGAGCTTGGGGCCATCGCATCTAACACAATTAGTTCTCCCCCCAAAAATGGATATGATATGATGTAGCCTTACTTTGTGCCCTTGAGATACGGCGCTTCCCACTCCTTGATCTTCTTCCAAGCTCTTTCATTAACCGCATTGTGAATCGGCACGACGGTCTTCATGTCCGCTACCCTCGCATCATAACCCTTTCGCTTCATCGCATCGAAAAACATCTTCTCCGAAGGATAAACCCAATTGCCGGAAGGGTCTACACCAGTCTCCATTTCATGATTCGCAGGCTTCGCAGGTTCTTTCCCATGATCGACCGGACACGCCGCAGGCCCGCCGGATGTTCGTGGAATCGTGGATACAACGCGATCAGTATCTAGACCATCGTTGGAAGTGATTTGCGTAGGCGGCGATGCAGGTGTGCTCGAGGACCATGGGAGATATGACGAAAACGTTTGAGACCATGACTTGGACTGTGCTTGCGCTGTGTGATCGACTGGACATCCAGCTGCTTTTGCTTTTGCGGCTTCGGCTTCACGGGCTTGAGCGAGCCATGCTTCGCGGGATTTGTGATCGACGGGGCAGGCGTCTTTGTCTGCCATGACGAGAATGATACACGGTGTTGTCGTCGAGAAGGGTTGGGCTCGAGAGATTCAATTGCAAGGATTCAGAAAATGGCGTAATTGATCATTGATGGATCGGATCGTAAATGCGCCGGAACGGATTGGTTTGGAGGGCTGCGAAGAAAAATATTATGGGTCAGGTCCGCGTTTTTCCCGCACGGGCCGGAGGTTTAACCTACATCGCCGACTTCACTCCATTAACTAACGCTTGTATTAAATTGACCAAGTTTAGAAGAGGTTTCTTGAATTAATTACAAGTTTGTAATTTAGACCTTACTCATTAAATCTCTCGGAGCATCCTTAGGATCTATGATTCCTTTTATAAAACTTATTTGAACATTGGCAATCTTAGAGCATGAATATTCTATTATCTCGCTACTTTCTTGCCTTGAAGACGCTTATTATTCCGCTTATTATTAATTGCTGTTAATCGAGATCGAAACGCCCTCGGACTCCTGGAGCATATTTCCACGTCATGACCCGGATGACAAGCGGGTCCAATTCTGGGTTCTTCGCCCGCACCTCACCAGTAGTTTGCTTTGTCCACTTGTAGATCCAGTCCAAGCCCCTACACCTCATTTCTGGCATTTCATAGTAAATTCTCTGACGGGCGTTGAATGTCTTGGGAGGAAACTGATGTACAGTTTGTGTGTAGTCCCGATGGTATTCCGTCATGGTGGACTGTTGTGGGTTGACAACCTGCTCGATATCCTCGGGCTTGACGATGATGTACAGAACTCGAAGTCGGGGGAATGGTTGCAGGAATTCCGCCTGATACCCAAGAGGAAATCTAGCGGCGGCGGGGGCGGCGGCGGGGGCAAAGCCAGGAAACGAGAGAGAAAGGTTGCTTGAAGGGTCGCATTCAAAAAGAGCGCCAATAGACTCGACGCTGGGGTATGTCATCCAAGTCGTGGAGGCGGGAAGTGGGCAGACAATGATGATAAGGTCATTGGAGACATCAATGAACTCGCTCGCTGTTCCTGCCCTTGTGTTGGGTGGAATAGCGAAGTGCAAACCAGGATAGTTGCGGATTGTATGACTCTGCATATAAGCAAGCCACAGGGGTCTTTGGGGCCACCAACTCTTTACAATTGTCTCGCTTCTTGCCTTTGAGATCCCAAAGGCTCTCATCAACGCTGTAAGTATTCCCGGCGGGTTCAGAAGCCCACCAAGACCTCCGTTCGAAGTGGCCATAAGCTGCAGTCGTGTAACTGCGGGGGGATTGTTCAAGAAGTCAGCGAAGTGTGCGGTTGGTTCGTCCAAGTGACTACGTGCGGCGATCTCCTAAATCTGGAGCCGTATTCCTAGAGGAAGCTGGAGGAAAGACATGATGAATTGGCTGGCAGATCCTTTATATGATGATCGTGATGATGATGATGATGATGATGTTGTTGTTGTTGTGTACATACTTGAGATGAAGGCAGCGGCGATTTAAATGTTGATGGGAAAGTGGTCATCACCGGCAAGTGCTACGTACCTACTGTTACTACCTAAGGTAAGGTAAGGTACCTTAGGCCTCAGGAAGCAAGACAAGAGAAGACATCCTGAACTTAAGGTAGGTAGCAAAGAGTCCCCTAAGCTTGCCCGGTCTAAGTCAGGTACCTACCTAAATCTGTTTATCATTTAGGATTCAGGTCCTGAGTTTTGTTTCCTCCCTTAGCAGATACCTTTGGCACTGTAGGTAAATTACCTACAGACATGGATACATCTACAAGAAGAGTCAAAACTTAGCAGAAGATTCTTGAGATGGTTACATGTATTATAAAGTCAAGACTTTACTTCTTTGAACATGGCATAAGACTTTGAGTTGTAATACTGAGCCAAACTATTTATACTCAGCATTCCCAGCACTTGTTTAGCCTCATGACCGTCAGCAGTCTGTTGGGGAGACTACAAAGCATCCAATGTGCTAGAAAGCAGCTTCTGACTTACTTCATTTCATTGGGCTACCAAACATCTGGCGCCTCTTGAGTAGCACGTGCAGGAGAAGTCGTCTTGTGCCTGGATAGTGATATGGACCTAGTCAAACATTACTATCGCCGGATAGTGAAAGGTTGTAGTCTATCTGAAAAGAACTGGTGACAGCTACGTGTAAATATGCAAATCAGCCGTCCTGCATGGCATACCCCGAGTTCAAGCCGCCTTGCCCACCTCACGGTAACTCTTATACTTTCTCATATGCCAATCAATGCTCTTCCACCGCTCGCCCTTCTCATCCTCAAACTCAACATCAATTCTCGGCCTCGCAAAGTACCCGCACGAGAACCTATTCTCAATCGTCTCTCCTGGGTACGGAGCCACGCGTGCACCACAGAGCGGAACTTCCTCCCCGAGAGGAAGCGCAGTGAGTCTCCTACGTTGACGACCGCGCAGCCGTCGCGAGGCTCCACGGACCGCCACTCCTGCGTGTCCTGGTTGAATGTCTGCAGGCCGCGATCGCCGCAGAAAAGAATGGTGAGACTACCGACGTCGGTGTGCGCGCTGAGGCCTGCATTAGAACCTTCGATTGAGAGGGAGGGGTATCGCTGGACTGTCATGCACGAGGTTGAAGGGTCTGTGGGGACGTGTTTGGGTGCAAGTGGTGCGATTGCTTCGTGGCTGATCTGATCCAGGGCATCTAGCAGTCCTGTGCCAATCTCATGGAGCTTGTCCATGACGCTGGCCAGAAGGGGGGCTTCATCTCGCAGTACCCGCGGTAGCGAAAGAGGATGCCCGTCTACGATGGGGTTGCATATGCCATCTCGGGGAAACTAGTAGTGTTGTGTTATTCGCAAGTTACCGATGAATGAACTTGTTGGAAGCCTACTGTGTATCCTTCCACGCCATGCTTCTTCCCATCTCCAGCCAGGCCCGCGTTCCTCCCGAAAGGGGTATACCTACACTCAACAAGTCATAACACAAGCAAAACTGATGCCAAGTTGAGGATAAATGCACCCATTGAGCTTCCACGGGCTGATTGTGTCGACATCATACTTCATCTTCTCATCCTCGTCTAGCTGGAAGAAATTATTCACAGCATTGTATACCAATGGTTCCTCTTTGATGACTGGCATAGCCTCTCCGTCGGCATTCTGGAGATCCAGGTACAAGAATCCGTCCTTTTCACATGCTCTTCGGAGAGCGGATAGCTCACTGGCGTTTCCTTGTTTGATCCTTGTGTACGAGATGGTTGTAAAGTCAGCGGACTCGGGTGAGGGGACTTGAGTTGCTTTGGTGATTGTGGCTGTGGTTGACATATTGGCCGACTTGGATAGGTGAATAGTTACTGAGGCAAGGGTTTGAGAATCGGCATAGAATTTCAGTGCCTCTGAGCCTCTGATATAACATGCTACCAAACGGTTGGGCTGGAATGTCGTTAAAGTCCCCGAATTAGTCCATGTCTTGCAAGCGAAGAATACATCGCTTTGGACCTAAACATTGGACGACACCAAGGTTGCGCTTGGAGTGTGCATGTAATGTCAATATGCAAAGCTCGCCAATTGGCACTGTTATTGGTGTAAGTCGATATAAGTCAACATCCTGCGGGGTGGCACTGTCTCTTGTCCATATTATGCAAGTCACTCCTGTCAAAGATCGGCTCTGACACTACATTACACCATTTTGTCATAAGTTGGCATTGGTATAGGTAATCGCCTAGTGACCCTGGCTATGGCAGCCTTCTCATATTCCCACCAGCTCTAATCCTTCGTCTATGGTATTGCGGCACACATCACAATGAGCATCCCAGGCCTCCCCATGGAGGGGTCACCGCAATCTTACTGGCAGCATGAAGCCCGGAAGCAACAAGTACCTGCACCAAGCGAATCTCTCCCAAGCTCATGTGATGTGGCTATTGTGGGCGGTGGTTATGCAGACATCGCTACGGCATACCACATACTGAAGGCGACCTCTCCACCACCCAGGGTGTTCCTCCTCGAGGCAAAGGATCCGTGTTCTGGAGCTACAGGACGGAATGGAGGACACCTCCGCCCTGACTATCTGATGGGAGCTGCGAGCAACTCCAAGAGGTACGGTGCCTCTGCGGCGGCTGAGATCGTGCGATTCGAAGCCCGTCATCTCGACGTGATAAGGGCCCTTATCAAGTCGGAAGCTATCGACTGCGACTTTGCGGAGACGGAGAGTCTCGCTGTTCTCACAACCCCTGGAAAAGTCTCCATGGTTCGTGAGGCATATGAGGACTTGAGGCAAACATCGTCTTTCAGTGATACCCTGCTGGATGTGGTGGAGTTCTACGAGGGTGACGATGCCCCCCAGCGCACAGGATTGAGAGATGCAAAAGGTTATTTCTCCACGCCTGCAGCTCGGGTATCACCCTACAAGCTTCTCACGGCTCTGTTGGCGCGGTGTGTCGACATGGGACTCTCACTAAAGACCCAGACTACGGTGGTTTCGTTTGAGAACGCTGGATCAGATGGTCATATCCTCAAAATGCGCTCGGGAGAAACTATGACTGCTCAAAAAGTCGTCATTGCCACGAACGCCTATACCCCAACACTTTTCCCCGAGTACGCAAGTTCTATCGTGCCCTGCAAGGGACTTGCATGCCACATCACAGGCCCTAGGGCAAGCCTCTAACAGACCTCCGCGCCGCAAGTTACGCTATAATGGAACAGGACACCATCTCCAACAAGACCGGTTACAACTATATGGTACAGCTAGATGACAATAGCATAGTGGTTGGTGGCGCTCACCACAAGTATGATGAGAATGACCCAGGGAGCTGGTTCAACAACGTCGACGACACGCAACTCATTGAGCCCGCGCGGCGATACTTTGAAGAAGACTACATGCAGTGGACATTTGTCGGGTGGGAGGAGTCCGGCGCGCGTCTTGACCGTGTTTGGACGGGGATAATGGGGTATAGTACTGATTCGCTTCCTCATGTAGGAGAGGTTCCTGGTAGAGATGGTGTATTCGTAATTGCTGGGTTCCACGGACATGGTATGCCTGTTATCTTTTTGGCCGCGGAGGGCATTGCAGCCATGACTCAGGGGCAGGTGTACGAGAAGACTGGAATGCCGTCTTTGTTCGAGGCATCAAGGGATAGGCTGGAGTCAGAGAGAAATGACATCCTGGCTGGAAGGGGCATCCGGTTGACGAAGGAGTAGATATTGGCTGATGTATGCTTGTATATAAGGACACCATTAAAGCTATGTACGTATGAGGAAGCACTTCGGCAAATACATGTACTCCTGGTGCCCATGATCACCTACTAAGTTCTACAGCTCGAGGTCTATCTATGCTTTGCCTCCAGTCCTTTCAAAAGCCTGCTCAAAGTCCGCAATGATATCCCTCGCATCCTCTATTCCAAGCGACAACCTCACAAGGTCCTCATCCACCCCCATAGACAAGTTCTCCTCCTTGGTGAAGTGCTTATGCGTAGTGGACCAGTGGTGCCCAACCAGCGTCTTGGAGTCGCCTACATTCGTTGTGTTGATGATCATCTCAAAGGAGTCGATCAGGGAGATAGCCTCCACCGCGCCGCCTTTGAGCCCAAACGTTATGACCGTGCCAAAGCCCCGCTGGAAATACTTGAGGGCAAGTTGGTGGTGAGAATGATCTTGGAAGCCCAGATAGCGCACCCAAGCAACTCGGGGATGGGCCTGGAGCCAGAGGGCCAAGGTCTCTGCGTTCTTATACTGACGCTCACAGCGGACCGAGAGTGTCTCTACCCCTGATCACAGTAAGTAAGGCCAGAGATCGCCTTGAATAGTTTTGATTCTTACCAATGAATAGCTGCTGGGCTGCAAATGGACCAAGACACGGCCCAGTATCACGCATACGCTCAGTCTTGAGATACTGCATATACGCCCTGTCACCAGCAGCCGCATACCAATCACCTTGCTCACCCTGCAGCCCCGGAAGCAGCCCATAGAGACCTGGAAAGCGAATCTTGTTAGTCTGCCAATCAGAACACCCAGTCTCAATAACGAGGCCGCCGAGGGTAGTGCCATGACCTCCTATCCACTTGGTCACGGAGTGGATGAGGATATCGGCGCCCCATTTAGCAGGCTGATAAAAGTAACCGGCTGCGGTGAGTGTTGCGTCAACCACGAGGGGGATCTTTAGATGTTCTGAATGTGCGATTGCGGCGAGAGCTTCAAATCGGGGACGGAGAACATGGGGTTTCCGGGAGACTCGGCGAAGATGAATTTGGTTTTGTCGTCAATAAGAGATTCGACGTGCTCAAGATCGTTTACATCACGCAACCGAGATTCGATACCGCTGTAAGCTCGATTTAGCCTACAGGCTTCCCCCAATGCCAATAAGCAAAAGACTTACAGCCGGGCCTGAGCCTTGCGGAACTGACGGTACGTTCCGCTATGAATGCTTGTAGACACGGTGACATTGTCGCCCATTCCCGCTAGCGACGCGATGACGCCCAAGACTGCTGCGCTGCCGGATGAGAAAGTAAGGGCATCTGTACCATCCTCGAGCGCTGCAATGCGTTTCTCAAGTCCATCGTGAGTCGGCTACATATCCGTATTAGACACAGTGGTGAACTCTCATTGGCAGACAGTCTCACATTAGACACACGGGTATACAAATGGTTTTGAGAGCTTGATATGTCACTCAATGCTACGTTCAGAGCAGCCGAAGAGCCGAATTTGATCGAAGCAGTGTTATAGATGGGTAGCGTACAGTGGCCATACTTTGGGTCTCCTTCCAGCCCTGCATGGATCTGGAGGGTGTGGAATCTCCATTTTGGCCTGTTCTTGACAATCCCGTTAGTTGAGGGTCGCGATTGCTTCTTCTCTGAGGTCCCGTTGGTGTGTCCATTTGCGTTGAGTTCTTTCATGCTGGGCTGTGGAGAGATAGAGCTGGCGAGTGTGGATTTAAAAATGAACAATAGCAATATAGAGAGACTGCATAGGGCGAAGAGAAAAGAGGATAGAAATCTGCTGGGAGCATGGCTAGATAACTACCCATACGAGGGAGTGGCCTGCGACAGCACGCCCACTTTGGCACCATTGACTCTGACTCTGCAGGGTCATACGCGGGTCTTTGCCTTTTCAAGCCTTTTCTTAGGTAAGTATTACATGCAGAAGCTAATCGTTAAGGGTAAGGTAAGTAGGATACAAGTTACGTTCTACGTGGATTGGCTGGAGTTGACTTGGTATCATTTCACTATACTGCAGCATGAGAGTATGAGGATGAGCATTGGATACTGGATAGTGGTATGATCCTGATATAGCTTTCGCATATTTGGGCTAATAAACGCAAATTGGCTGGATTTTGCACGATACGTGTGTTTTCCAGTCGTCTTTTTTGAAAACACTCCCGGTTAATTAAACAACTCTCTGAACTACATGGACACCCTTAACATGCCACCGACTATTGCAAGCTCTCACCATATGGTGATACATCTAACTTCAATACTCCAACGAGCCGGCCCGTAAGCAGCCTCATCAAGATGAGGGCTCGCATGAGGCGCACCCCCAACATCGCCAGACACCAAACCTCCCCCAAGAGCAGCACTATCAAAGAACTTGAGCACAATGACCTCGTCTGGCTTCTTCTCCGGGAGATAGTACCACATCGGACTCTCCATTCCACTCGCAACCACCCCTGAGTCCTCGTATGCTCTCGCATCTGCTTCGCTGATGAACACAGACTCCAGCTCTCGTAGAAAGTCACCACCCATAGAAGACGCAGCTAACATTCTAGACTCGTACCCTAGAAATCCTAATGCTCCGTCCTGGGGAAATGACCATCGAGGAGCCATTGCTAACGGATCCCGCGTTACTGTCCGCATGGGCCGCCAGACGCTGTACGCTGCGTATCGCGGTCCCAGCTTGCCGTTCGCGTTATACTTGGCATCGATGATAGCGTTGCTTGACTTGTCTTGGGCGTCAAGTTTCGCTGAGGCACAGAACCTGTCCTCGGCGTCAATGATTCCAGCTTCAAGCGCGGCTTTGTAAATGTCTGGCCGCCAGCGACGGATAGAGCGCCGAGCACCAAGAGGCGTATAGTCTGCATGTGCTCCTCTCGCAGGCCTCGAGTTGTCAGTGGATGCAAGATGCGTTGGTCGAGTTTCATCTGACGCCTTGTAATTATCAGGTACACTCTTCTGGTCTTTTCCATTGACGGCCGCCGAGCTACCGGGTCCATCCGCAGGTTTCTTAATTGGCGCATCACCTCTTCGAACGATACTGTTTGTGATGAAGACTCGTTTCGCCCCCGTCAATCTGAGGACCGACTCTTTGACTTCAGTGAAATAAGTCTCCTCTAAAGTCTGCAAATCATCGTAATCTCCAGCCTGCACCTCGTCGTCGACTTTGGCCCATTTTGGGTCAAACTTGATAGCGGTGAAGCCAAAGTCCTTCAGGATCTCTGCAGAATGCGACCAAGACCATTCTGCACCGTTGGGGAAAGCTACTGCGCGCAGATCATAGAGAGGGTATGGCACAGGAATCTGCTTTACGTTGGGGTTGTTGGTGTAGCCCCTGTTCCAAGCTTGTTCCGAGGTATGTCGCACGCCATCATCGATCTGATACTTGATAGTGGCGATTGTTTGCGGCTGATCTGAACCTGTATCTAGCAACATCGCTCACTGATACAACTGAACATAAGCTTACATATAGTTATTGTTTAAGCTTACTCTCTTGGCAACCAGGCCGGGTCCTCGATCTTACACTACCTCACGGTTCTGTGAAGCCAAGCCGGGACCTGTCGTGCTACGGAGAATATATTTACTGAGAACCTGTTCAGATCGTCAGCTAGATTCGATGTAGTTTAGCGTAGGATCACAGATGTCAAGTTATGCCCTGTTAATTCCCATGCATCATCTCTTATCAGTGGAGCTTTTGATATAAGGCGTCCTGGCATCTTGTTGTTTTGGGATATGCTGATGGCCAGAAGGAATCCGTCTAGTCTGTATATGTCTACGGCACGGCCGACAAATGCGATTATGATACCTCTATGATCTAATGAACCACTCCAGTTGCCTCATTCGGTATATTATACGCCTGCAAGAAACATACCCGTAGCCAACTTCCGCCAAGAACCTTGCTCTGTTATGTTGTCGCCTGGAGTGTTTGGGGTGCAAAATGCGCAAGCCTCCTTCGGCACGTTCAGAGTCGTGTTTTGCCCGTTCCTGAGCGCCAAGGATTGTGTCGTGAAGCCGTATTATGCGCCATCACCGTCGTTTATTAGTATGGCCCGCCACTCGTGAGGCTCGGCGGTTTCTAACTTTAGTCTGGCGGTCTTGGAAGCTGAATTTCTACTGTACTGTGCGTGCGTGCACCAAAGCCAAGCTCTATGCCGCTAGCAGGGTGAACATCTATCTCTTGGCTCTCAATTGAAATGGAAGAGCTTGAAGCCTGCGTCCTCTTCCCATCGCCCAAGCAGCAGGAAACGCAGGATCTCCGCGAACGCAACAGAATCGCCAAGAGGGCATCGAGTATGTTACTACGACCTCGCTACAACTACCTTGTGCTTGTGCTCACAAGCCTTAGGAGCACGCCAGCGGCAACGTGAGCAGCATAGCGACACTACTGCAGACGTCGCAGTACAGCCTACGCCAACTGCAGAAGCAACTTCGCAGGACTTGGCGCAGCCATTGCACCCGCCACAACACCCTGGTCCAGGTTCAGGTTCAGGTCCAGGCTCTGGCTCTGACTCCGCCTGTCTACGGGCCGAAGCGCGTCGGAAGACCTTGGCGTCTGGGCACTAGACGGCCCCCTAGATGACCCTACCGCGCTGCCCTGGCCCTCTTCTCTCGATGAGGACTGGCCTGGGTTTAGTGGTTCACTAGTGGACACGCTTAGCCCGCGTCAGCTCTCAGTCTCGGTCCCAGCCCCGGGGATATCTGACCCAGAGCCGCGAGCACCGCCGGCGTCTTCGAGCTCACTCACCTCCTACTCCAACTCCAGCGATCTCAACAGTAGACCATCTAGGCTACTCCACATCGCTGCCCGCAATGGAACGACGGGGATTCTCTTGTCGCTGATCAAGGCAGGCGCAGATGTGAACTCGCGCGATTGTTCCGGCACAACTCCCCTCCATATCGCTGTACGCTTCCGACGTGCAAGTGCTCTCGAACTCCTGGTGAATCACGGAGCAAACATCAATGCCCGGGACTCGGCCAACATGACGGTCCTTGAAGTAGCAGTGAGGGCTCAAGATGAAGAGCTCGTCAACGTTCTCCTCTCTGGTGGAGCTGAGCTTCATTAATCCAGTGCTTGACTAGAACAGTCACTTTTTGAGATAGTTCTTTTGGTATCCGGGTTGGCAACATAACTAGAGGAGGACATATGGCAATAAACGAGCAATGACTTTTTCGAACCTAATGGTATGCGGCTTGTACTCCTGAACGTCTGATCTGCCTTCGCTGTTGTGCCTTTGGGTCGTGTCGTTTACGCTTGCGATGGAGCACGATTGGTCACACCGTATGATATACACAAATGTTCGCAGGTTGTTCGTCCTGTCAGTTTGTGTGATGTTGAGAAAGCAGGGATCGCAGCGTCATTTACTGGCATTGGGGTCATTGCTCACTTCTGATGGGTATCAGTAAAGTGTCTTTATCTTCTGGGTTGGTTTTGTACCTTGATGCAAGCCCTAGCCGCCCAAGACACGTGTCGCTAACTCGTCAAAGATTTCTTGCTTTATGTGCTTCATGAAATGTTCGTCTTTTCCATTCTCGACCCAAGACAGTCTACGCTCCAGTGACTCGATGTCGTCTCGAATTTCTATTATTGCAACCTCCTCTGTATCCTTCTCGCTTCTTTGCGCGCTTTGTAGTGATGCGACCTCTGCCTCAAGATCCTCCTGCCTCTTCTTCAAACGCTCGACCTCTTCACGAAGCTGAGCGTTCTCAGCTCTCAGCTCTATAACCACTCGTGACTGATCTGCAGGCTGGGTAGTCTCAGCTTGCGGCTCGTCAGGCTTTGGCTTGTGGCCTCGGAGCTTAGCATTCTCAGCTGTTAGCTCTCCAACCTTGTTGTAAAATAAGGACTCTAGCTTCTGTAGCTTGTCCCAGACTTGGCTGATGCTGTCGGGCGGTTGTGGACTGTCCTGTCGAGGTCGTTTACGTTGATACGAGGGAGCGCTCGGCGGTTGTGAGCTCGTCGCTTTCTCATATGATGGAGGTTTGGGCGGTGCGAGTTTTGTAGCCTTTGCTCCGCTGCCACTGAACATGCGCGAAATATCATATTCGGGACCAGAAAAGGGCTCAAGCTGAGCTTTTGTCACTGTTTCGCTGATGGAATTGAGTTGGTCGAGGGATAATAGAGTATCTTGGATATATATTTGCAGAGAAGTGACATGTGATAATTCGTAGAGACAGTCTAGAACCTTGCCTGAGCGCGGCCGGGCGGCTGACACCGGCTCTTTGACGTAGCTGGGAATAAGTACAGCGATAAAGTTGCTCAGTTCAAACTCGAGACATGCGGCAGAGTTAAACCGCTGCCTTTTTAAAGAGCTCAAGTCGTCAATGTTTGTAGAGAAGCGAAATGAAGTGATGAATAAAGGGCTGATGCGTAAGAAAACTGCCGCACTACTCGGCTTGTCTTTAAATTTGACAGGAACAACTATCTCGAAATGAGCGCGATGTTTGTCGTGGGTCGAATCGATATGTATCGTAAATCGTACCGGCACATTGTCTGGATCTGGAGTGGCCAAGGAGCGCGTCGCGCCCTCCCATTCCCACTCAACAACGGCGGGTGTCTGTTCAATATCGACGCATGAGGGAGTTGCCATAGTTCGTGCAGTGAATCAGATACCGCTGACTGCCACGATACTAAATGGTCAGTACAACAAATCTAGGGACTTACCTGCAGCACCCAAACTCGACAACACACACCAAAGAGAAGCCGGCTTCGCTGCCAGGCTACCTGTGACCTCCAGATGAAACTGCTAGGTCGCCCCAAACTCCAGATGAACTGCGAGATTTGAGCAGGTCCCTTCTACAAGCCCCGGTTATTCCACGAAGCGAGGCAGAACGCGCTTGCTGGGTGGGTATAATCCGGAATTTTACAACGGCTGTAGCGCGATTCACGGGCTTCTCTCGGTGAGCATTGTTGAGAGAGGCTTCGGTCGGGTCGAGGCGAGGCGGGAGAAAAATGAGCGAAAGGTTTATGGGCGAAACGCGTGAGGGTTAAGGTGGAAAGAAAGCGAAGGTTTCGGGAGCGGCGTTAATTATGGCGAAGGTTGAGAGAGAGATTCAATGATGGTGGTGAGCGTGAATTGTGGACTGCAAAGAGGAGGCTGGAGGGAAAAGCTCGGTTTCGGCAAAATAGTTAGTCCGATATCATCAAAGTGGGGCGGATGAATCAGCCTAATCAGATGACGTCAGGTATGTACTCTGTACAGAGTACGTACACATAGTCCACAGCCAATCACCTTCTTTACCTCCCAATTTCGTCGCAGGCTCTATATACACATGGTGCCGTGCCACATGCTTCGTCAAATGGGGATGAGTTTTGGCCAGTTCCAAAATAGGACTGTGACTGTTGTCCACTGCCTGATGTCCAAGCTGATCTGCCGGATGATCGGGGAACAGAGGCTTGATACGCTCCAGGCTGACGGGCACGATGCAGTTGATGAGCCACGTGTGGTCGGTGACCTCTGGATACAGAAATGGAACTGAAAACGCTTCGTATCGAGACCATTCACCGACGGCGCATAGAACGCCCAGCATCCAAAAGTCGATCCCGCGCGAGATGACGCTGGAGGCTGAACCCATCGGTCCCGGCATCCTGGCATTGATCTCGTGGAGATATACTGGAGTGTCCTCGGAACTTCTGGGCTCTGCTATGGGCTCAAGGTCTGGAATCGTTGCGCCTTTGGTGAAGGTGTATTTCATGGACGAGTTGTAAATTCTCGCCTCACAGTGAAATACGCCAGTGTCGAAGCCCATTTTACGAACTGCCGAGACAACCTCGTCTGTGATGGCCTGTTGTTCATTCTCAGGGAGTCTCGAGGGTACAGTCGCTTGCGACTCCGTGAAGAGATTTCCTGTCAGATCTTCCGCGAGGTTTGCGGAGCAAGGAAGGTCGTCTACCATCTCAGTATACAGAACCCGGCCCCTGAAGAGGACAATGTTGCAATCTACTTCAAGCCCATCGATGTATGGCTCGATGACAACCCTCAGGCCGGGAGGCTCTTGGCTCATAATGAGAGATTTCTCGACGGCATCACGCAGTTGTGGGGCGTTGTGAAACTCCCCAGCTGCTGAGTCGAGCGACTAGTTTGCATACAACCGGGAAGTTGACGCGTTTAAGAGACTGCACCCTCGATTCTAGCTTTTTGAGGCTCTGCACCGTGAAGAAGTCTTTCTCGTCGGGATCGAGCATTTGACGCGTGCGATATTTGTTTGTTGAAACCGAGGAAACCTCTGGTTTTAGTGTGCAAAGTCCCAAATCTCTCGCTGCCATCGCCGTAGACGGTATAAACGGACCCCACGGCGACCGTCTATTGGGTCTGAGTATGCCTTGATTGCGCGATTCTTCTCCAGAAGCCACCACCGTCTGTTGTCAAGTCCGTACTGCTATATCTGTCAGATACAGTTCCAAGTTTCAGTTTAGCCAATTGTTGCATGTAATTTCGAGGTTGAATTGCGCTTGTTCAAGAAGATACTCTCTCGAAGCATTACAACTCGACTAGTATAAAGTCACGACTTTACCTCGCCCCTGTATCCTGAGTCTGAGATACATGTTTCCAATCTAAATAACATCCAGACAGCACTGCCTTTATAGGTCAACACCATGAGATATGCCCCTCAATAATCCCAAGATAATCTTGGCCATATTGAGAGTAGGTTTGGGTCTGCAATGTCTCTCAGGATCACTTCCTGCCAGTATAGGTGTGCTCGGTCGAACACGATCGATATCAATAGGGCTATGCCTTCAGACCTGTGCTGGAGCGTCAACGCTACCCAAGATACTTCTAATCCTTCCATTACGATACAGAAACGTTCTCGGCAGTGACCCAAGTAAGGTCCTTCTCCCGCAACCATCTTTGCATCCTTTTGTCATTAGGAAACAGTAGCCTCGTAACAATATCACGAGGAAGAGACCGGACAGACATGTCCCGAATGAGAGCCACGGGTGATGACCCTGAGGACATGTCCCTTTGAGCCTTGACCCAGAAAAGAGTATTGTTCACCTTTTGGAAGAAGTAGGCGCGCTCAGGTTGCAAGGTCCATGAGCCAGTGCTGGTCGGACAGTGGACTGCCGTCTCGAGTAGATGAACTCGACCTTGCCAAGACGGATCTGGGCCACGGCATTTGAAGCTTCCCACTTCAAGACAGGTGTTGGATATATACGCAAAGGTTGCACAGTCGGCCGAGTCCGCCAACATCGGCATCCATCTGTTATGCTCGCTCACCGAGATCCGGAAGCACCGATTAACAAAGCCAGTCTGTGGCCATGCAACAGAGAAATGCTTGCCATCTGGGCTCAAACCAGTGTCTTTGAGGGTGTCGAGAATATGTCGGATAAGGATACGTACAAGCTTTCCGAGATCCTCAGGCAGATTCTCAAGCCAAACAGGCAGAGGTGTTTGACACGAAAGGACCCCTCTAAACCTTTGGATGATTTGGTGTTCTGGTTCAAGTAGCTTCGCCCACAAAGTCCTGGTAGCTTGGTTGGGATAGCACTCAGCGAATGCAGGAAGCAAATCCGCCACCAATTCTCTCAATAATACGCGCTGAGCCACACCGGTGCAGAAACTAACCCTGACGCCCCAGTAGAACTCCAAAAATGAGAAGGACATATACGCTCCGGTTTCGAAGGTCTTATCCTTGATCGTTCTGCCCCGACGTTTCGCCCAGACCACATTGCTGGTTATTGCCAGGTGGTCCCAGCCAACTTGGAATCCACCCTGGAGCTCAGAGACTTCGGAGTAGGAATTGTAAGCTCCAAGTTCATCGAAACCCCGTGATGAATCCTGCCAACATTTCTTCTCGTTATTACTGCAAAGTGGGTTGTTTGTGACGAGACTCCCGATCACGATCGCCTCGTGCAGCTTTAAAGGAGGTGATGATGCAAGCAAATTTGCAGAATTATCCCAGTGATGCTTTCCGGTCGTGTCGCGCTGGGAAGGTGGGAGTATGTATCCACATCCTATCTTGATGGCCACGGGAGTAGCACTGTCCATTGATCCATATACGAGCTCGCCTGGACCCCAAGTGTCCAAGATATCTCCAGGAAAAGCACGAACGTCGTATTTGCATGGTTCTTCGGTCTCAGCACCGCCTTCAGGACTTGGGCCGCAAAAAGCCAAAACTGGACCCTGGCACATGCCAGAAAGACAAGTCAGTTCGACAAGTTTGGCTTCCAGGAAGAACTCCGGTGTTGCAGCGGCTTGCGTACCGAGAAGTATGATACGTCGAAGCGGCGTGTCCAGGAAAAAAGGGTGCAACATGCCAATATGGGCTTGAGCATAGGAAAGAAACCCTAGGCATAGGAACTGGAGAGCCAGAGAGGCCAGGTTCAAAACAGCTTCCGTGGTTCCAGGGCCGCCCCAATTTCTTTGGCCGAGAGCGTGACTCAGAACGGCTTGGGACACTGTCCGCAAATCTTCCATCACCAACTCTTGCTGTGGACCATCCATCCAGACCCTTTCAAGAGTACGTAACAGACCCGTAAGACTCCCCGCCAACTCGAAGTTTACTCGTGAAAGTCGCAATTCAGGGAAAGTAGCATCCGACGGGGTGGTAGAGATTCTCAAAACTGTGAACGAATCGCAGCAAAAACCTGCGTTCTGAACTGTGCGAATAGCAGTGCTGAAGTTCTCAGCTACTCGGATCAGCCGAGATATTGTGTCTTGGATCAAAGTAGCTGAGGACGGAGTTGCTTGATGGCAGATAGACACAACTGAATTTTCCTCTTGAAACTCAGCTGCTCCATTCCAGCAGGTTTTATCTCGCGAATATGGGCTAATGCCACCCAAGCCGCAAGTTTCCTCAATTCGTCGTATCACTTCCCGATCTGACTTTATTGCTGGCGAGGGACCCAACACGCCGCTAAAAGAGGATCTGGGCAAAGGAAGAAGCAACTGATGCACGCAACCTCTGATATGATGACCAGGTCTGATGTCAAGACACCCAGACGTTTTTGGTTCAAAATAGATCCATGGTGAGTCGTTGGCTCTTTCGTAGAGAAGCTGGGCGATCTCAGTACTATCGTATCCGATATCATTCAGCTCTGCAATCCAGCCATAGTCGCCACTGGAAGCTATCTCGAGTCGGTGCTTCAGAAAGTGGGCAAGCACCTCGACATCTTCGTGTGCTAGTGCCTCCGCCAAGCTGTTTGGGAGGCCACAGCTTATTGCATCTTCTTTGCAGGCAATGCTGTCCGGGATTTCCTCGTTAGTTGTGAAGAGCTCTGCGTCCGACATACGAGCCGGGGAGAGTTCAATCATGCTAGCATGCGCTCCAGTAGATGTTGGAAGGCTTGCTGTTAAGCTTGGTCCCGATGGAGACATGGAAGAGGGAATAGGGCTAGCTTGGAGTGATGTGGCCGGCTTGCAGACTTGCGCATTATCAAGAGTTTGTAATCTATGATCATGCTCCTCTTTCATGCGATAGATCTGACCAAGGACTTCTTGCATCTCCCTATACGTCCGCTCAATAGTCGCATTCCGGTTACCTTGCAGCTGCCAGCGCTGGACATTGCGATACATCTTGTCATACTGGCGCTGCTTGTTCTCAGTATCATGGCAGAGTTTACATAAATCACCTTCTGCCTTAGTTTCGTATACAAGTTTCAGACCGCACGTTTCCCCAATGCGATACTCTTTGTTGCACTGCTGTCGGAAATGGCCCCAACGCCAGTACCCGCATACCCAACGAGTCTGATCGAAATAGCACATTCTGATTAGGCAACGTTAAAAAGCTGGGGGGGAAGGAAAATAGATGTCTCTTGGATCCGCAAGACGATCCAAGCTTATAAGCGGGAGTACAGGAAAAGAAGAAAGGTGAGCCGCGACGGAGAATATCACCAAGTGTCGGCGGAAGGCAGAGTGAAGCGGGACCTGAGGCGGGGTGTTCGAATGTGCATAAGACAACCCAATCATAATCATGACATTTTCTAATAAATCTGGCTATGCAGGTGATGCCACGTCACGTAGACTTCCTTAAAAACTGCAACGAATCCCATTGCTTCAGCTGGGTCGGGTCCTGATAGGGCCAAATTTGTGAGTTGTCGGAAGGCTTACGTAGCTTGGTGTCTGAACCATGAGATGTTAGAGGCGGTCAGATGGCCTGCCATTTTTCTCTTAGGAGAGAGGATGGCTTCATCCTCTCCAGACTGGTAGATTCCATTATCGGTGATTTGCTTCACCGGCTACAGCTAAGACTGTTGATCACCGCAGCGCCTAGCGTCCAATGTCTGTGGTCTAAATTACAGCAGGTTGGAACTACTTCTGTATGATTGCTAGCGAGACGTGCAGCGTTCTATTTATCTAGTATTAACATGTCAAAGCTGGTTGCACGGCGTAGTTTAAGACGGTGGATCAGGGGGTCATGGCAAGCTTCAGTATTGGGTGGATGTATTACATCCTGCTCCTTTCGCTCACTCACAACGCGAACGAGCCCGCACCCTGCTTTGGTCTGTCTTATCTCGATCTAGAAGTTTCTGCCATCACAACCTTCCTACATAGTCAGATCCCATTCGATCTTTCAAGCCTGATCTCGTCGTCCGGTCACATGGACAAAGCCCCCGAGTCCATAGCTATTCTGGGATCTGGTGCAATGACAGAGACAGCTGTCTGGGTTACGCGCTGGGCCAAGAAACAAGCCAAAATTGCGCGAATCCACAGTCTGGAGCTTCTTCCCGATCGTTTAGAGAAGAGCATCAAGGTCCTTAACAGACTTTGCGAGGACACGCAGCACTGCACATTCGAGGTGGGCGATATCAAAGACGCTCTTCAGGACCTTCGCGAGCATGACGTTGTTTACCTCAACGACGCTGGAGAAGGAGAATATTCTGCTCAGCGTGGTGTCTCGGATGCGATCGGGGGCATTTGTGCTGACCCGGAGCACTCATTCTATCAAGACCATGGCGTATCCTGTAAGTTTGTGTCGCATGCGTTGAACTAAGCGAGCAGCGGCTAACCGTTGATACAGCCAGCCAAGATCCAGACTCAGCGTCTTGTGAAGAGGTTGCGACCAGTCCTCACATGCCAACTGAATGGCGAGCTTGGGAAGAATGCGAACGCGGGTTTTATCATTCCTAGAGTAGTTTAGTATGGATCACTCTCGCATCTTGGGTATCCTGTGCGTAGAAGTTTCCTTTGGTCTCCCTTCAGTTGAGTCTGAATGGATGACTTCCTTGGTGCACTCAGTCGTGTCGGTTCCCGTACTAGCCCGTCAATTACGGAATGTGAGCCAATATCAGCGTTGGCCGATGTATCGCCAAACATACTCAATAGCAGCAAACAGTGAATGATAGGACATAAATCTAATATAGAAACCAGGTAGTTGAAGAAGTATCACTTGTGTTATCCAGATAAGGGAAACTGTCGAGGTATGCATGGCGGCACGTGACATCCGTGACACTTCTCATAACACCGCGGTTTGATGATGATCTGTCATACGTATCCGGGCTGTAATCAACTTCACCCTTGACACACCCACAAAAGCCGTCGCTGTTGGCTGTGATGTCACTTCAATTGCATAGACCCATGCTTGTATTATCTCCCGTCTCAGTCACCGCCCTAGTCAAGGTATTAATCGCCATGCGCTCTCATTCAACAGCACGTCTTTCTTCTTCTCTCCTTTCCTACATTCTCATGAGATTTATTAAGTGAAAATGCACCAACATCGCGAAAATGGGCACGAAACCCACGTCAATGAAAGAACAGCCCTCCTCTCACCACAACTCGAAACACCCAATAGCGAAGGCAGGCCAGTCACGAACTTGAATGCTCACCGCACTCGATGCTCATGGCCGTGGATCTATGTCGTGCTCCTCTGCATCGTCCTCGCAGTTGTTTCAGACGTTGGCGAGTCTCTCTACGCTGCGCCAAGAGTGAGGCTCTTTGAGTCCGTTGCCTGTACCCGCCACTATCTGCGGCACGATCCGTCGTTAGTGGACCGTGACGGGTCCGTTCCTGAGCGCCTCTGTAAGATCGACCTGGTGCAGGACAAGGTTGCTTCGGTCGTGGGCTGGCAGTACTTTTTCGATGCCATTCCCGCGATCCTGCTTCCTATCCCTTATGGTTATGTCGCAGACTTGCGTGGACGTAAATGGATCCTGGTATTAGCCTTGACTGGGTATACTTTGTCTTGGGCGTCAACGCTGTTCTTTGGGAGTATCGCCAAGCTTACATTCGCATTCTAATAGCATTGACCATATTTCTCAAGGTCGGGGTCCTGCATTTACCTTTGAACGCAGTCTGGCTATCATCGCTCTTCTTCATCATTGGAGGTGGCCCAACGACGGGCACAACCTTACTCACCACAGTGGTTGCTGATGTTGTGCCAGCAGAGGTCAGGAGTACGGTATTCTTTTATCGCTTTTGCACCGACCTTGTCGCAGATCTGATTGTCCCTCCAATCACCTCGATGTTGATGCACAAGAACACATGGATCCCTCTCTTGCTGGCAGTGGCCTTCCAAGGACTTAGTGTCATTTTGGCACTTGGGTTACCGGAAACACTGCCAGTGGTTGACCCTAAGAGGCCCTGTGAAAGCGCCAATGACATCTCTTCAGACTACACAATCAGTGAACAAGCAGAGACACCATCCAAGAGTGACGGTAAATGGGGAAGCTGGCTTACTCGGAACAAAAACTCGTTCGACTTCGTCATAAAGGACAGAGTCCTTTCCGCCCTTGTCTTTACATTCCTCATTTCCAAGGTCGGACGCCAAGCTACTAATACACTCTTCCAATATGTGTCGAAGCGATATGGATGGACTTTAGCGCAGGTGAGTTTATACTCTCTAGACCCATTGGCCCGAATGGCCTTTTGACACATTACGACATCTAGGCAGGATTTCTCATATCACTACGGGCAGGTGTAAATATTGCGCTGTTCACAGTCATACTGCCTCTTATTGCTACATACGCACTCGTGAGCTGGAGCGCAACCTCTCGAGACCTTGGGATCGGCAAGACAAGCATCATACTTTTGGTTCTAGGCAGTTTGATCATTTTCTTGTCAGAGACCTCATTAGGCATGATAATTGGTAAGCCGAAACTGCTGAGGTATAGACGTCTAGAAAACTAAACATTCCTTTAGGACTCATCATATCCACCCTGGGCTCGGGCTTTGCGCCGACCATGCGCAGTCTAGCAACCAGCCTTGTAGAGTCTCGGCACCCCAACGCGACAAGCGACATCGGGCGGCTTTATGCGCTCATCTCGGTCGCAGAAGGGGTAGGAAGCTTGATGGCAGGTCCAGGAATGGCTTTGGCCTTCCGCGTGGGCATGAGTTGGGGTCAAGTCTGGCTCGGACTGCCCTTTGGGTTTGCTGCCTTTCTCTTCGCTATGGTCTCGACAATTGTATTCAGCGTCAAGATCTAAATGGAGGGGCTTTTGTACGACTTGATTGAAATAGATTTATGGCATTTTTCGGATTTTGAACTTGGGAACTACCTATACAGACCATTGCTTTTATAGCCACGATCACGATATGCACCATCGCCAACACAATGACATCCCGAATCGAGTCGGTTGCGGTACGAGGTTTGATCTATTATCACAAGTGGAACGTTGATTCTATGGGAGTCTATAGGTCAGGATCCGAGCCGAAAAATGATCGCAACAATTCATTGAGCTCTTCACACTCGATGAGAAACGCATCATGCCCATCCTCGCTCTGGAGCGTTGCGAAGGTTGCATTCTTCAAGCCCTGGGAGAGAAACATTGGCTCGGAGAGTGGGTAGAGCCCATCTGTAGGGACCCCGACAACCAATGTGCGCTCTCGAATCTGACCGAGAACGTTGAGCATAGCCTCCTCGTCTGAAAAGCCCGGGTACCGGCCACGGGTGATGTCATGGGAGTCGATCTTGTCCAAGATATGCAGGTAGCAGTTGGCATCGAATCGAGCATTGAACTTTTCTCCCTGGTAACGCAGATAGCTTTGCGCCAGGAATATGCCCGACTTGTCATAGTGCCCATCATCGCGCGTCGCGCACTGCACATCGACCGCGAACGGCACACGGGTGCTGTTGACTTTCGAGAGCATCTTGTTGGGCGCCGTGTAAGTCTCCAGTCTGCGTCTTCCAAATCGCTTTTCGAAGGATGAGTGCGTTCGGTACGATATCATAGCTGCCATGCGCGCAGCCGCGAGGCCATCTCGAGGAGGATCGTCACCATAGCGCCCACTGCAGAACTTGGGATCTGACTTTATGGTTGCCCTTTGGTTCTCACTCCACGCTATCGCCCAAGGACTTTGCCTGGCTGCAGTCGCGACGAGAACCATAGACTGTACGAAATGCTTGCCAAGCAGTGCCCACTCCAGCGCCATCATACCGCCCATGCTGCCCCCTAGAACGCGATATATCGACCGCACGCCGAGCAGTTCAACGACCATCTTTTGGATTCTATTTGGTAAAGCGAGTTAGCTTGGAGTTGCGCCTAGACTCGAGCGTATACTCACCGGACATCATCACGAATAGTTGTTCTCGGGAACGTGTGTCCATAATAAGATGGACTGCCCGGTCTTACAGATAGCGGACTCGATGAGCCATAGGGACTTCCTAAGGAGTTGTAGCAGATGAGGCAGAACCTGTTGGGATCAAGTAATGTGTTCTCAGGACACGATAAAAGTGGTGACCACCAGTCCGCAACATCAGCACTGCCGGAAAGGGCGTGGCAGATGACGACGGCATTGGTTTTCTGAGTGTTAAGCTGACCCTTGACGGTGAAGGCCACCGTCGCATTGGTTAGGACTTCTGCTGATTTAAGCGTGAACCTGTCAATCGTTGTGTAGAGCTGCATCGGCAGCTGGTCTTGCATCGCATGTTGACTGCCTGAACATCGAATCAATAATTGCATAGAATTAGATAGATGCAGAGACGTACTGCTTGACGTGAGAGTGGATGGCAATGGTTCGTTTACTGTCATTGCACAGGTTGTATGCGATTGCTCCGGATCACAAGATGTTTCGGGTAATGCAGCTGCTTTGATCCACCTGCTTCATTCATAAATAGAGCTCAACTGCAAAGACATTTGAGGCACATGCTTAAAGTACTCACTGACTCGGGATTCAAACTCTATTACCATATCATGTTGGTTCAAACTCATGTATCGACGTGCATATTGACAAAGGTTCAGAGTAAGTTGTAAGGCCAAGACGGCTCGGTCCGTAATCAGTGACTGTGCATTAGGGCGATGACCTTGCATTGACGGGGATGTTGACCTTGCAGGAGTAGCCTCCAATCCTCGACTTCTCATCATTTCATGAGTGAGGAAGTCCCTGTCACCAACCAACAACTATTCCGGAGCATGACCTCCGATTTGGTTCGAGTGTGCAACCAACAATGGAACTTATGAGCGATGTCTTGTTGGGAGACGGGCACGTGAAATACGTGGCCGAGGCCATTCGGCCAACACCATGTCCCTGACATTCCTGAGAAGAGGGAAGTGACTGCGGAACAAGATGCAGGTTTCTTGAGCAAACTTTGGTTTGCTTGGCTCAGTCCACTCATGACCGTGAGACTATCTATATGCTGGACTCATGTTGTTTCTGTTTTTACATGCTGACCGTGAGAATTGATGGTATAGATCGGATACCAGCGTCACCTGGAACGCAATGATATCTGGACAGTGTCAGACGCAAGGCTGATGGATACGCTCCAGCCCCGTCTTCATGCTGCTTTTCGAAAACGAGTATTGGCTCGCAATCGCCTTCCTCTCCTATGGGCACTCTACGAAGTCTTCAAGTTTGACTTTTGGCTCGGCGCCGTCAGTCAGTTCGTCGTGTCGACTCTACAAGTGATGACGCCTTTCACGCTGCGATTCCTTATTGAGTGGGTTCAACATGCCTACCCCGACGGACACGACACACGCGGCTCCAAGCCAGTAGCAGTTGGCATAGGATATATCATCGGTATCGCAATCTTACAAATGCTTCAGACTTTCGCCTCGAGTCAGTTTTACTATCGGGGCATGTTACTCGGTGGACAGACACGTACTACAGGAGCAGTGCACGGGAGCTGAGGCGACACCAACTAATACTCGATGGTGTGGTCTTTGCTCGTCTCAATGAAGCTCTCATTGGGGCTGCTTGCATTCGCGTCTATGATCGGGAGCTCCAGTTCGTCAAATTGGTCCATGAAGCCATTGATGACATGGACAGTGCCAATTTTCTGACGTTCGCCAGCCACGACTGGTTATCTGTCCGGCTTGACAACATTGGCATCTTGCTGAACTTGGTTACTGGTATTCTCGTGGTCACTAACGGACTACCTGTTGCTCTCAGCATCTCGGGTCTGTTGCTGACTTACAGCATGTCCATGGTTGGTATGATGCAGGTCGTGGTGAAGTATCTGATCGAGGTCAACAACTCCATGTCGAATACAGAACGTCTGTTCCAGTACACAAACTCTCTGCACCAGGAGGCTCCCCTCGACGGCGCCAGCGTGCGTCCTTCTTGGCCGGAGCACGGAGGCATAGAGTACGAGGCCGTGCAGATGCGCTACCGCCCTGGTCTCCCGCTGGTGGTTGATAACTTTTGTCTGAGGATCGCTGGGGGCGAGAGACTCGGAATCGTTGGCCGCACCGGTGGTGGTAAAAGCACAATTCTATCAACCCTCTTCAGACTGACAGAGATTTCTGGCGGGCGCATTACCATCGATGGTGTCGACATAGGCCAGATTGGACTTCACCGGCTCCGAAGCGCTTTGGCGATCATTCCACAAGATCCCACTCTCTTCCAGGGCACTATTCGTTCGAATCTAGACCCCTTTAACAAGCACACAGATACTGAGCTATGGCATGCTCTCCGCAAGGCACATCTCCTCCCAGAGAGCGAAAAGTCATTCGCCATGCCCGAGGGAGACAGCAGTGTCGTGGAGAGGGAGGATCCAGACAATACTGACTCTGGCAAACCTCGAGAGACGCGTGTGACACTTGACACAGCCGTCGAAACCGAAGGCCTCAATTTTCCTCTTGGACAGCGGCAACTGATTGCGCTTGCCCGAGCGCTTATTCGCAATACGCGTATTGTGCTGGTGGACGAAGGGACGAGCAGTGTTGTTCCTGAGACGGATGCACTCGTGCAAGAGACACTGGCGACTGGTTTGGAAGGGAAGACGCTGATTACCATTGTGCATCGTCTTCGTACCGTGATTCAGTACGACCGGGTGTGTGTTATGGATAAGGGTAAGATTGTTGAGCTGAGGCCGCCGTTGGAGTTGTGGGAACAAGGGGGCATTTTCAGGGCTATGTGTGATAGTAATAGCATCACACGGGAGATATTCGCGAGTGTCTAGCTAACACTGGTGGCCTATAGAAGATATTCGTCATAGATATAAACTAGCATGTATGTCAATATCACCTTGTGCTTTAGGAGTGGTGCCCACTTGTTATCCAAAAGAACTATCAGCCGATCTCATTTACAGCTTTATAGTGCTTCTTTCAGCTTGACACGAGCATCGCTTGTTATACGAAAAAGGTTAGAGGAACATAACAGTGTAGTATTGAACAAATCTACTGCCCAAGATTAATAGGTCAAATTCCATTTCTTCTCCGGAGATTGCTCGGGTTCCTGGGATGCACCTGGATAAGCACTGTCCGCCAAGGCGATGTCGTGTGAGCACTCTTCACGATAGATCTCGATTTATAGGCAAAACTCATTCTTTTCAAGGCAAACGATTCCTTCGTCTCCATCAAGATGGGTCAGAGGCGGCTTGTGCTCGCTCAGTTCCCACAATTCAATCGTCGCGATGAAATCATCGAGTGAAGGATATGATTTCATATGAATGACATCACTGTTACCACTTCACCACTACAAATAAGGGACCTTCTAGGAACAAATATTTTGTTTGCATTGCAATCTTCACTACGATCTCATCATAACAAACTACACAAACTCTTCATCTACTTCGTCACAAACAAATTCACCTCCAAAATGACCAACTACGAGCAGATCGCCAAGGAGGCCGAGATGGACCTCAACACCTACCAGGCCAAGACCGGCAACGCTCGTCCTCAGGACGTTGAGGGCGCTGGTGTTAACCCCCATGCCGAGAACAAGTTTGATGGCGCTCAGGTTGAGTTTGGCGATGAGCTGAGCACAAATGCTGGCTACAACAAGCGCATTCCCCCTAGCGAGGGTGGCATCGTCGACGACAAGGGCCGGTAAGCTTCATCCACCCAAATGATCACTTCCAATCTCTAACTTTTCCAGACAAGCCCGTGGTCAGCACTACGAGGGTGAGGGCGGTCCTCTCGACAAGCTCTCCAAGGCCAACGACGAGCGCGGCGGCTACAACGACAACGATGTTGTGGGCGCCAACGTCACGAAGACCTCTGGCCTCGGAGCCGCTGACGATCTCGCCTCCAAGGGCCAGGAAGCTCAGCGTGCCAACGTAGGCCGCAACCCTCCCGGCCCCGGTGGCTCTCAGTTCAAGGGTGAGGACTACTATCAGCCCGAGAGTGTTCCTGACAGCATCTCTGCTGAGGGTAACATTGCGCCGGAGAGCGTGATTGAGTCTAGCCGAGAAGCTGAGCGACCCTGAGGGACAAAAAAAAAATTGGAATGGAAATGGAATGAATGTACGAATGGTTTAATAGCGGGCGCTTGTATGATATGATAAGTTCATAATTTGAACCGCCATGATTTACGACCTTAACATTTGTGCTTCTGTCGCATCGTGATGTCTTATAAGTTGAGGTGAAGTTTCGGTGAATAAAATAGCCCCCACTATGGCTCCCGCTCGAGCCGCTATCATTTAAAGCATGATCAACGTCATGAGGCCTTGGTCTTATCTCGTGACCAGCCGCTAAATGTGAAACATCGACAACTTCCTATCTTTTATCAGCAACATTGCAATTACAGCTTCAACGTTTCCTCGCAAGACGTGATGTCGTGTGTCCTCTCGAGGCTAATACAAGAGTGCTGATTGTCGCCGCCATGTCCGGTATCTCCCCGTCTGCCTCTGGATTGCTCCCTATGCCAGGCGCGCCTTCGTCATCTTGGGCTGCGTACAAAGCAAGAGTTGCCTCTATCATGGGCCATCATGATACGAAGGTGATTGTAGCCTTTTGGCTTTTTGGTACGACTTCGCCCTACGTCTCTTCAGCTTGTAGCTAACAGTCGCGTCAGGCCTCATCAATAATGTCCTCTACGTGATCATCCTCTCCGCCGCCCAAGACCTCGTCGGTTCCATCCCCAAAGGCGTCGTCCTCCTCGCCGATGTCGTTCCCTCGTTCCTCACCAAGTTGATCGCACCGTACTTCATCCATCGAATACCGTATCGCATGCGAGTCCTCATCTTCATAGCGCTGTCCGTGGTTGGCATGCTCATGGTTGCTTTGACACCGCACACGCAGTCCGTCGCCATCAAGCTCGTCGGTGTAGTCCTGGCGAGTATAAGCGCTGGCGGCGGTGAGTTGAGCTTCCTTGGCTTGACGCACTTCTACGGCCCGATGAGCCTTGCGGGCTGGGGATCTGGGACTGGTGCTGCGGGTTTGGTCGGTGCAGGTCTCTACGTGATGTTTACGGACTGGTGGGGATTGAGCGTGCGTAGCAGTTTGCTAATCTCAGCGTGTTTCCCTGCGATTATGTTCATCAGCTTCTTCGTGATATTGCCGCTTGGACCTCTGAGAGAGGGCACGACTCGGAAAGACTACGATGCGATCCCAGATCTCGAAGATGAGGATGTGAACCACATGGATCAAGGAACTGCTTCGTCGGCGCTCTTGGCTCCTGGGCCTGGAGTCGCGTCGACTGCATACTCTGCGCATAACACGCAAGACACACTCACGATGCGAGACAGGTTGAAGAAAGTGAAGGTGTTGTTTGTCCCATACATGCTCCCGCTGTTACTGGTGTACGTGGCCGAGTACACAATCAACCAAGGCGTTGCTCCAACATTGCTATTCCCCCTGGGCGAGTCGCCATTCGATGAGTTTCGGGATTTCTACCCTATGTACGGGTTTCTCTATCAACTCGGCGTCTTTATCTCCCGATCGTCTACGCCATTTATACGTATCCACCATTTATACTTCCCATCGATGCTGCAAGTGGCGAACCTTGTCCTTCTCACATTCCACGCCGTATACTTCTTCCTCCCATCAGTCTACATCGTCTTTATCATAATATTCTGGGAAGGTTTGCTAGGGGGAGGCGTCTACGTCAACTGCTTCGCCGAGATCATGGAGAACGTGCCACCTGAGGATAGAGAATTTAGTCTTGGAGCAACGACTGTCAGCGACAGTGGTGGAATCTCTATCGCCGGACTTATTAGTATCGTGATGGAGACGAAGCTTTGTAATTATCAAGTGGCGCATGGAAGGGATTGGTGCCGTCGTATTTCTGCGCAAGGACATTGATTGTTGGGTTCGTCAGGCGTTTTTGAGCGTTGGGTAGAGCGAGTTTGTAGATATCGGTCGGCATTTGGTATAGAAATTCTGTTACATCCATTACGTGTCTCGCGACGTTCATCGCTTCGTTGACGTGAGCTCGACGCGTAACCTGGAGAAACATGCGTAATAAGCGAATACATTTTTCTCCATCCATGTCATGGTCACTGTCGATAAGCGATATCCCAACTGAACCCGTGCGAGGAGAGGGAGGTCTCAAAGGACTCTGTTCTAGAACGATTCAGGGGCTTCAAGATAAGTGTTTATACTAAAAGGGTTCCCCCAGCAAAACTGTCACTGTCAGCTTACAGCAGCGCAACAGCTTACAGAAAGTGGGCAAGCTACAGGGAGCCATGACCAATAAATCGGAAACAGTCCCGGGACGTCCCTTGCAAGGCGACGTTAAATTGCGAAAGATGGGCAAATTAAAAATCTGGATCTTTTGTCGCGACCAGGCGGGGCATTTTTCTCTGTCTAGCGGACACGGGCGATAGACTCTTTGAAGGTTAAACAATATTCTATCCGTAAATCAGAAAAAAGTTACGTTTCGTAAAAAGGTTATATAATTCACCAATGATAGGCGTCTGCATGAGTTACATTAGATCTGATTAGAATCAATGCATCGGGCGGGCTAGGAGTTTCCGTGTTTAGATCGTGGCGCTGAAGGGAAGACCAGCGCGAGACTTGAGTGACACCAGAGAATAGGGCATTATCTTTGTCAAGAAAATCACGCGATGTCTGCTACGTTGCTCTCTGCTCCTTTATACGAAGTTGAGGTGCAGAGATACGACCTCGCCAAGAGAAGGATAAGCACATCAACGGATAACGGCCTAGTGCTGACCGGCTTGGCAAGTTTCATCCTTGTGAGGGCGTTGATCAAAATAATGCTGTACAGTACGAGAGTACATGCTACGTGGTAGTTGATAGCTGAAGGGCTCATTGAGCCAAAGAGAGACAGACTCACGAGGGAGGATGAGGCCAAACATGGCCGTTCAAATGCTGTTAATTCCCGTCGGGAATCGTTCCAGGTTGGGGCGGAGGAGGGCCGAGTTGGTGGAGTCTGGAGATAAAGTAAAATCCATGAATCTTATCAGTGACAGGTCGTTTGTCCAGGTTCATCCTCCCAGCCGTGCGTTTGTTCATTTGTTTGTATGAACCCATACAAAACTCAACAGTTGTAGAAACTACCCACGATCCTCCAAGACATGCATATTCAAGGGACTGTCTTTTGACCTTGTCTCTCATGTAAATCCTCTGTCTCAGCCCTTCAGCAGGGAGATCAAGCCTGAATACCTCCAAGAGCACCGCCAAACATCGATAATCTTTGCAAGGGGGGTACAACCTCATTCCTCTCAACGGTAAGGGTTCTCCGCTGAACAAACCATGACCTCGGGCATTGTCCTTGGAGGAATTCAATGCGAGGGGCGATTTTTTATGGCCTCTATTCAAAATTACATGCCAAGCCAAATTTCCGCCTAGCGAGACGTTGCAGATAAGCTATTGTTTAATTGGTTAGATCACGACATGGATGACCATGCAAGCGGCTGCTCGACGGGGGAATGCCATTCAATGAGTTGATCGAGATGCATTCTGCAGGGGGCAGAAGAATGGGAGTCGTCGAATATTGCTAGTTCTTTCGCTATGTTGCGGCATCTTTCTTAACAGTGGTTGGCAGTGTTGATGGTGCTGATCCCTCAGCAGTGAGATGCAAGCCTTATAAACTCAATTCTCCAACCTTACTCCGTTGTAGATCAACTAACTGGCTTGTTACATTGGATTGGATAACGTGATGACGCACTCTAGAGAATAAAGAGGACTCTGTGCAGAGTCCCAGATCTAAGCTTACCTCGCTAACAGCCATAGGAACAGAGCCTATTGGTTACTATACTGTTTAAAGGGGCTGGCATGAATTGAGCAAGATGACTTTCTCCAACCTTTACAGTAACAGACAAGAGAGAGAAAAGAAAAAAAAGGAGACAATTTTCTAGTCCAAGCCCCCTGATTCACTTGGCATTGGATTGGCTCCCGCAAAAAGTGAGTTGATCCTTTTGAGGTGTCCCGCCACTTGGACTCAGCCCCTCCCAGAAAACACGTTTAAAGCCGCCATGATCCATCCATTAGCGCAAACATACGCTAATTGTCACCCCCTGTAACCTGCAGCCTATGCCCGGGCCTTCATCTTCCCGCCTCCATAACTCGCCTCCAGCTCCTCCTCCTTCTCATCCATCCGCCATCCACCCCTGTCCGCTTTTTGTTTAATTTAATCCCACCTAAAGGCCATTCTCTCTCTCACTGTTTCCCCCCTGCTCATTTTCTGGCCTTATCAGAAACCAGGTTCCTCTTTTTTACTCAGCTTACTCTCTCTCTTCCCCTGCCTCTCCTCGCCTTCTTCCTTCTTCACCGTTCGTCTTTCTTTCTTCTTCAACCTCCCGTAATTCTTTTATTTTACGTCGCGTGCGCTGAGAGGTTCGAGATTCTGGTTCTGGGTTTCTGCTTTCTTGTGTCCTTGTCGGCACCTTTCACTCACTCAACTTAATTCTCCCTGAACCTACGTCCTTTTGACTTTCATATTTCGGCACCCGTTGAGATACACGCGTCGAGAGCGTTGAAGCTTGCCCACAATGTTTGGACAAGTGCGCACAAACCGGTCAACGGTCCTTATGGCCGGCACCGTTATTTTCCTGGTCGCTTTTGTTAGCCTGGCCTACAACCATCTCGACAAGTGGGAGCCTCCCGCTGATGTGTAAGTTGACTTGCGTAATCTAATCTCCGCGAAGACCGAAAAACTGAAGAATTCGTTATAGCGCTACCGACACCGAGACATCCATCATCGGTGATGCCCACGATGAGCCTCACCACGACGAGCCCAAGAAGACTGAGCCTGAGCAACCCGAGCAGCACGGCGCCATGTCGAAACCCGACCACCCTTCCAATGCCTCCACCGAGCTCGGCGACTACTACTTCAACTACATTATGAAGGCCCGCATCAGCCCTGCCGACAAGAAGTACGCTCCCTATGGCGCTTTCCCCATAGAGCTCCCCGCCGAGCCCAAGTGGACTGAGATGATTGGCGAGGACCTCTGCATTATCGATCTTGACAACCGACCTTTCGACGAGCCTGGCCAGATCTTCTCCCCCGCTCTGATGAGCTGGGACCGCGCTGACGAGACCCACGGTCTGTCCCTCGGTGTTCTGAACCACTGGCTGTATGGTGCGTACAAATCCTACCCGAGTCACCGTTTTGTGTCACTAACCCCTCAATAGCCAAGAACCACGGTTACAAGTACTACTACGTTGACATCACCGATCCCTTTGAGGATCGCCGCAACTCGTGGAAGAAGCCCCCGATTCTGTCCAAGATCCTCAAGAAGCACAAGGCCTGCATCTTCCTTGACTCCGATGCCGTCTTCCACCACCTCGACCTGCCCTTCGAGTGGCTCATGAACTACTGGCAGCTCCACCCCGACACCAACTCTCTCGCCCTTGCCTACGATCCCCATCACAAGAACAACATGGACAAGTTCGACAAGGTCTACCTCAACACCGGCTTCATCGTCCTCCAGAACAACGAGAAGACCTTTGAAATCCTCAAGGAGTGGGAGGACTGCCCCAACGAGGGTGGCAAGCACCCCGATTGTGTCGAGTTCCGAAAGAACCGCCCCGGAAAGCCCACTGACCAGGGTGGCTTCGGTACCTACATCCGCTACGACTACCCCAAGGACATCAAGGATCTTCCCTGCACTGAGGCCAACGGTTTCCCTGAGAGTCGATCTGGCTGCGACGGCAAGTTCATCAAGCATCTCTGGACCGGCAAGAAGGACCACATCAAGGTGGTCATCGGCCAGCAGGTCCCCGGTGCTTTGCTGGAGATGTTCCACAAACAGTTCATGGACGAGAAGCCAAAGTTCTTCATCTCCGAGCGAGACCTGATGGCCCAGCAGGATTAAATAAGTAATGAAAATGCTTTAATGAGACCGAGTACTAGAAAAGGCGGACATGATACGGACGGCTTTTGAAATCATCTTTTTTTTTAATAATTTTACTGTAAAACTTATACCATCCAGAAGAGAGAGGTATAGGCAAATACCTCCTCTCCTCCCTCTGAAATTGGGATTACTTGAAATGGTGTTTATGGGAGTGTTAAGGGTTTTTTAAACAAATGGCCTGAAATCGGAAACAATTTTTTTGTATGTTTGTTCAATGTGCATGAGAGAAAGAAAGTTAGTCATGATGTCGTTATGAATAATAGGGATAACATGAGTTTTGACGTTGATCATAAAGTTCAGGTTGCGTGATGTGATGACTTCGGCGATGCTACCCAGTGTAAACGAATCAGCTTTTGAATGTGGTGTAATTGAGTTTCGGTGTGATCGAGAGGCGATTTGACACTGAATGGAATTCGGAATATGATTCTCTCAGGTTTAGGGTAGGTTTTCGCCATGGACTGAGCAGAGTTTCAGTATGTTGCCAGGAGTTGACAAGAGCCAAAATTCATGTAACAGTGGTGGTATTAAGCTGTTAGCGAGGTTGTAACTCAAATGGCAGATGAGACGAGCTATTTGTAGGTGCCAGTGGAAACAGCTGGGCGAGGTATCTCAGTCGTCAATTCAAGCTTGAGACTTTGTAGAAGCTCAACATACCACCCCTATGAATCCTCGTGTGAACATGGACGTAGATTCTAATAGTGTTTGTTGTCTCTGCGCTTTATTATTTTCATGTTATACTTAGCTATCTACCTCTAAATAATGTCCTATAAGTGTATGGAGGTGTCCTTTTCATTAGAAAGAGATTCTTCTGTTGAGTACGTTACTCTTGCGACTAGGGATAGTGCTCTGTACCATTAAGAATGATCATCTGCCAAGCAGTTCTATATTGAGTCAAGCCCAAATGCGGGGATATCGAACCTTGAGCTGGTTATTCTCCGCCGGAGTTTCCATGGCCTATTGATACTTTGTTTGTGATCTATTCGATTTTGAGGACTTTGATGCGAATGCGAGTATCCCAGTCAACACCAACTCTTACATGATCGCATGGAGGTGATTTCTAAGCTCTATAGACAAACAAATGATGAAATGTCGTATACGCCCTTTGTGGATAGCATTAACCGACGGGAATAGTGCTTGACTGCTGGTTATATCGCAAATACAATGATGCCATAGTTCCCATGATGGATAACCGAGGCATACAACATCAAATACTCCCCCAAAAGCTTTATAATCGGGCGAATCAACACAATTAATAGGTCAAGCTTACTGACGCGACTATGATCATTAATCCCAAAGCCGAGCTATTCGCAGCGGCAGGGGGCGCGCGACCAACAGGCGTTGTGAAGCCGATCAGTAATCATACAAACAGGACGGGGCAATCACATAAATCTCCAACGCGGCACCATTTCCGCAATTTATAATGCCATCCGTATTTGCAAATCCATCGGGGTTTTGGCTGGGGGATTAAGGAAAGCGTCAAGAATGGAATTGAGGTGTTGGATCAAATCATACTGAACATCATGGAGAAGATTGACGATACTGATATTATGGGCGATCCGTCGCTTGGGAACGACTCTGCGACGGAGGGCGAGGTTGAGGCTGCGAGACCGAAGGAGCAAGGTGAGACTGATGAGTTGGATTGGGATAATAGTCCTCATAATCCTTTCAATTGGCCAGCGTGGAAGAAAGCCCTTCAAGTCGTGATGCTATCCTCAGCAGGGCTTCTAGCGTAAGTCCACCCGATTTCAAGAGTGTCTATCCAAACTAACATCACAGATCAATCGGAACATCGATAATGAGTCCAGCTCGCAACGAACTCATGATCGAATTCAACGTCAGCAGCACAGTCGCCCTTCTACCTCTAACACTCTACGTCCTCGCCCTCGGCTTCGGGCCTGTCATTGGCGGTCCGTTATCAGAAACCATAGGTCGTTATCCTATCTACGCAGCGAGTGTTCCTCTTGGTGCACTGTTTACTATGGGTGCGGGCTTCGTGCATAACATCGGAGGACTGGGCTTTCTGAGATTCATGGCGGGTTTATGTTGGGCGCCTGTGCTGGCTGTTGCGCCGGGGACGTTGTCCGAGACGTTCACGCCGAAGAACAGAGGACCCGTTTCAGCAGTATTCATCCTCATGCCGTTTTTAGGTCCGGGATTAGGGTTAGCCCTGCAAAAGAAGTGTTGAGAACATCACTGACTTTCTACTTAGACCAGTTATAGGCTCTTTCGTGGTGAACCGAAAGGGATGGAGGTGGACGCAGTGGACGTTGGTCTTCTTTTCGATACTGGCTATGATCATCACTGCGTTCTCGCACGAGACGTTTCATCCAGTTATCAAGCGACGACTTGTGAAGAAGAAGGGAATGAAGGTTGAGCCTCCCCCGCCGATGGCTGCTCGACTCAAGATGTTTGCCCTCGTGGCAGTTGTTCGACCTATTCGCATGCTTCTGCTGGAGCCCATCACAGGATTTATCTGCCTATACGTGGCAGCAGAGTTCGGAACACTCTTCAGTTTCTTCGCCGCTATACCGTATACATTTGGAAGAGTCTACCAGTTCTCAATCGAAGAGTCGGGTCTGGTATTCTTATCCATTGTCATCGGCTGCTTTCTCGGACTCATCACCGTTATCCTCTGCGATGTGTTTCTATATCGAAAACAAGCGCCGAAATACCCGCCTCACCAAATCCCACCCGAGCATCGTCTTTACCCTTCTATGATTGGAAGTATCGGATTGCCAATTGGATTGTTTTGGTTTGCTTGGACAGCACGACCTGGGGTATCTTGGGCAAGTCCTGCAGCATCGATGATCATCTTTGCTTGGGGAAATCTGTGTGTATTTGTCAGTACCATGCAGTATATCACTGATACGTACCATGGAAGTGTTGTTGCGAGCGCTGCCAGTGCCAACAGTCTGGCGCGGTATGGATTTGCAGGAGTGTTTCCGCTGTTCACGATCCAGAGTAAGTTCCCACGCTCATACTTGTAAGAGCAGTCGCTAACGAAAATAGTGTATGAGAAGCTGGGTATTGACTGGGCTAGCAGCCTTTTGGCCTTCGTGGCATTGGCCCTGCTTCCAGTTCCGTGGGTGTTATTCAAGTATGGCCCCAAGATCAGGGCCAAGAGCGCATATGAGACGGTCAAGTTCAATTAATTAAGTTAGAGGGATTCAGATATGAGAAATGTGTTTCAATATGTTCTATAGAATTATAAGACTCTAATAAACGTCGTCAGTACCAAGTCGTACCACATTGTCTTAGTTCTTAGGAAGCTGAATCAACTTGTAGTCCTTATCAAGGTAATACCACAAATCATACTTCGCCGGTCTCTCCGCAGCAGGAAGGACATTGGACTTGGCAGGAATATCGAACTTCTTAGTAGCATCCTTGCTCTTGACATAGCTCTTGTAACTCTTGGTGCTGGTCTGGTTGTAGTTGATCTCGTTGGAGTCAACCTTTCCGCGCACAAGATCCTGCCAGTCGCCATGGCTACTCTTGATGGTCTTGGCCATGAACTTGGCATTTTGGTAGTCGCCGCCAACGATCTCAAGAACACTGTCACCCCTGGCGACTTTGTAGTACTGATGGTGTTAGTGAGATTTTGGGGAGAAGTGCTGGGGAGCTTACGGTGAACCAGTTGTAGAAGGTCTTGGCTAGACCTGGGCGGAACTTTTCGAGATCCTCGACGGCTAAAACTGTTAAGTTGGGTTGATCAGAGAGAGCATGGGACTTACAGTCGACCAGAGCAGCAAGGGGATCCTTGGTGTCAATGGCAATGACCTTCCAGTCAGTCTCACCACCCTTACGCATCAATTAGCGATCGGTCTATCTGAGCAGTGTACCGGACTTACATCGTTCAGAGCAAGTCCACCAAGGACCTTGACAGACTTGACCTGTCCAACGTGAGCAGGACTTTCTATAAGTCAGCTTCGTCATGCCAATTAAAGATGAGCACCTACGCCTCAGTGATATCAAACAGATCAATGGGATCATTGTCACCAGGGTACCCAGTGAAATCGTGGTCAAAGTTGGGACTCTCCCAAGTCTGGGGGATTGATCCATAGTGGAATGGGTATGACTTGTGAGGCCAGACACTCTCAACAAAGCGAGGAGCCTTCTTCTTGTCATCATGGAAAATGGGGTCTTTGATAGGTCAGTATGACAGCATGATGCGTGGAGTTAGGTCGTACTCAGAGGCTCATCGCGGCGAGTCTCAATCTTGCCGTCCGTCCATCGGGGAATCTCAACAACGTAGCTCACGATGCGATTGTTGCCCTTCTCGGGATACAGGGGAATATCGTGCCAGAAGGAAATAGGCTGGCCATCTTTCTCCAGCCAAACGCGCCAGTCCTGCATAACTTAGCAACCCACCCGATCAACCACTGAAGACGACTTACAAGAGTATTGCGAGCACCAACTTCACGAAGGGTCAAGGAATCATAGTCAAACCCCTTCGCCCTCGGCGCAAGAGAAGAGCCAAGAGCCAAACAAGGCAACAAAGCCAACTGACCAAGCAAAGATGTGGCTACCATTGTGAGATGTTCGAGCGCCCGGAGAAAAAAAGATTAAAGTTACATTGGGCTCCTTTTAAGCTTGATTCAAATAAAGCCAAGACTGATATAACTCGCGTGAGTGTTTTTGCGGCTCCTCGGTGACCAGAAATGGAAGATCGTTATCGAGGCGGATCGCATCGGGGCGTTCATAGATCCAACGACGATGCGGATTCGATGCACGTGGAGTTGGAGTGTAACTTAGATCTTGGAGGGGCTTTTTGGTGTAAGTCCGTTGGTGGTTTGGGGACACATGGGGACAGGTGAGGATGGGTAATTTTATTGCTCTTGAGCTACCGCAGGCCAAGTTGAATTGAAGGCCAATAATTCCATCTCAAGAAATCATCTTGGCTTGGCTATTCTCTCGTGGGAGAATGGTGACTGCTCTTTGATGGCTTGTGTTAATTGAACCATCTCATTGGGTATCTCCAGCGAGTGATGTGACTGGCTGTCCCACGTGCTTCAGCCAAAGTTGCGGGGTAAAGGTCAGCACAACAAATACTGCATCGAGATGTGACGAGGAAGAACAAAGTGAATAAATAATACGGCAACGTTCAACATGTATATGTTATCCGTATATGGTCCTAAGCTCGCGCCCAAGGCCCTTGCCGACGGCCCGTGTGACGTGGCAGATCGCCCACTAGTTCATCGATAGTCTCTCTGCGGCAGAACCTGCCGGTCCGTCGCTATCACAATCTGGTAAGGCTAACGTCACGATAGTCTTCAGCTCTCAGCTCAGTCGACCCAAACAAGACATGAGCAACAATCTGGGAAGTCCAAGAGCTGATCACATACCATTCAGGCTTTTTGTCTCATCTTGAATCGAGAATCATTCGCTGGGCGATCCTCACCGTTCCGGGGCTGGCCTCATTCGAGGTCCAAGCAACTGATACATTCACAGAACTGTCATATTCAGCCAGCCACATTTATACGCTTTGATATGATCGACAATGAATTCTTGATCCTTGATTTTGAGAAGGGAGACTGAAAGGTATAAGTAGGGAAGAACATACACTGCAATGTAATAGCAGACTTGCTTCTCTGTCTCTGCTATATCTAAAGCCACACAAGTTTAACCTACTATATCGTCCAGTTCCGCAGCTACAATGCTTCTCAAGATCCTTGTTTCTCTCACAGCTGCCGTTGCAGTCACAGCAACAGCTCTCGGTAAGCTACCTGTGCAAACCCTGCAACAATTTCAACTAATTAGTGTCAGACAAACCAGTTGGTGCTTCTGGCTGTCGGTGGGAGGGCACTGCTCCGTACTGCGCAGGCGAGTGTGAATCTGGCTGGACTGAGAGGGGACGCAGTCAATGCGGTGACGGCAAGTGCTGTTGGACTGGAAGCAAAGCCCTCTGCTGTGAAGATGAGGATGCCGTCAAGAAGATGGTAAAGCAGCAGGACAAAGTTGGTGTTGCTGGTTGTCGATGGGAGGGCACTGCTCCGTACTGCGCAGGCGAGTGTGAATCTGGCTGGAGTGAGAGGGGACGCAGTCAATGCGGTGACGGTAGCTGCTGTTGGACTGGTAGCAAGGCTCTGTGCTGCGAAGATGACGATGCCGCCCAGGACCTCTAGATTACCTAGCTAGTATGGTGATTCTCTGTGAATATACCTTGCTGCCTTACAATGCCATATACAACAAGTGCCATAAGCGTAATCACTTTTAGCCACTCATATGAAGAAGTGACTGCATGTTCCGATACCTTGGCTGATGGTGTTCTGGTAACTTTGAACCAGATGCAGTCAATTGCGAACACTCCCTTTATAGGATAGACTGTCATGACAAAGTGCAAAGATGACGGCGGAGTGACCGAGTGGTTAAGGTGAAGCACTCGAAATGACGATATGCTTTGGTTTCGGCCGCGCAGGTTCGAATCCTGTCTCCGTCGCATGTATTTTTGCAAAATCTCTTTTTATTTTCTTAGTCAGTACTGATGACAGCGCTAGACCCTTTTTTGTCCTGCTTGACTGGGGAAAATCGCTGCTAAGATCTGCACTTCCGGTATTGGCAAGCTTGTTCCTCTCTGAACTGCTCTTGACATTTTACAAATATTAGAAATTTCACATTCGTCCTCTGAAATGTATCTTACTTCAATGCGTTTACCGCCAATAGTGTGTTCATCATTCATATGACATGTCGCACTTGAGACTATACAGATACATTCTTAAGCCGAAATCAAGGTTGTGGGGTTCGCCCATACCCATCCCATCATAACGGCAATGCACCCTTTCAACAAAGAACTTAATGGTTCGTAACCACTGAACTTGTGTTCAAATGTATTCAAATATGTAAGGAACTATGGTGATCTGCGAGAAATTGGTAATATTGTTTTCGTGTATCATAATCAATCCCATTGTGGCATTAAAACCACTAGACTTGAACTCCTGACAAGAGAAAGAGAGGAAAAGGGAAAATAGACGCGCCCAGACTATTAAGCAAATGCGATAAGGTCATCGCCAATAAAGCGAGGGCCTTGTTCAACATCTGCCCTGTTTTTAGTGTTTGTGGGATTCTTGGAAGTCGTATCTTGACTAAGGTTCCCGCCAGTATGTGTCTGGCTCTCTTCTAAGCTCTGCACGCGGATGTCAGCATGTGCATACTGCACCCCCGACGAAAGACTAACCCTGAGATGAAACATCTCATCAGCTGCCCACTTTTGAAGACGTGGGAGGGTCATTGGATCTGATGGGCTCCCGAGCCGAGCTCTCGTCAAAAAGTGCTGGAACCGGCGTGTCCCGCACCACTTCTCAAAGTCATCGCGTTTGGCTGCCGCGATGGCGATGAGGGCCTCTTCGGTAATGACCCAGCCATTGGCAAGGTACTTCATGTCTTGCTTTGACAAAGACATCGTTGTTTGTTTGTAAAGGTGGTGTCTTACAATGATAGTGGTAAGTGATGAAGGTGGGATGGTTGTATATGAACAGAACGGGCTTGGGAAGTGGATTTGGAGAATGGTAAGAAAGAAGAAAAAAAGATGTGGAAAAAGGGTACAGCAGGGGACTATACAAGTATTTTGAAAAGTGTAAAGGAGAGAAAGGTATGCATCATGAGGTGTAGATAGATTAAGGACACTTCCATGGGATAACTCAGAATGTCAGTTATAATATATCTATCCAATAAAAAGATGACTGAATAACATTGTGAAGTTTTATTTGAGTATTTGAACGAATAATATGAGAGACGATTCTAACAGCTGAAAAGTTTAAGACTCTATCTGTGCGTTCAGAAATTATTTGTCAACTGATATGAATGGGTTAGAAGAAACCTTACAGACCTTACACACATCTTAAAATTCTTCAAGCCTGGCACCAAAGATGTTATTGATAGTATGTTGAAGAGTTCATCATTGGTTTACAGTACACTCCCGTATGAGAACATAGTGAGGGCAACTGTTGGTCGACGACGGCGAACTCGTTTGGCAGACTTGAGATCCTGGAGACAAGACTCGAGACTTTGTAGCTGAAAGTTAAACTCTTTCGTGTCCTTGTTTGTGGACTGATGGAGCTGTCAATGGCCACTCCTGATTCCAACCTTCAAGGCCAAAGAAACTAGGAGCTATCCTCCGACTGCCCTACGACGGTAAGAAAGTTTAGACTCAAACAGCATGAAACTATGAGTCACGGCGAAACTATGCGATAAAACTCTCTAGAGGCTTCAGTGTAGTGCAGATGCAAAGAAAAAAAAAAGGTTTCTAGAGCTGACGCTTTATGCCCGTAGTGACATGGTGTGCCTGAAATGCAAACCTTGGGAATTTTCTGGAGGGTCAACGGGGAGATATGAGGTTCACCTCATCCCAGAACTGACTGGAAACCCGAGATTTGTTTTACTGAATCACTTAAAATTAGTGTCTGTTCTGTAAGTTCTCGGTATCTACTTGATGGCAAGAATCATGAAATAAAAGTGGCTGTGCTAGACAGAGCATCGTTATAGATGACATCCGAAACCCTCTCACACCCCCTGCCTATCAGATTGCACTCTTTGGGAGCCTTACGGGGTTTGACTTCATTGAAAACAATAAGGTTCAATAAAATGCCATCTAGAAATGCGAGTGTTTTGTGTATGCTCGTGAACAAGTCATCAGCCTCAGCATAAAGCTGATAATAGTAAACTATAGAACTGAGAGTTATCTTGGGGATATTTCCTGGAACATTTACCTTTGCGTCGAGACAAAAAGCTGAACCTATGTAACAGAAAGGAGGGAGAAGGGAGGCCTAAAGCTTCCTCATACACTGTAAAGTATTTTGCCTGGACACACAAAATATAATAAGTATACAGAACCTTAAGAGAAACCATATCGAGGTGTACGACTTGGCATATCAGTCCAACGCTTTTGTATTTCTCCATAACTTCTTATTCTTCAAAATATTTCTGGCTGTTTCAATAACACAAATTCCATCCTTCTCGATTAAGAGGCGGCTCCACGTAAAACAAGCACAACTGGACATGATGGTATGAGTCACCCAAGCTCTTTAGACATGATATCTAATTCCAGACTCATAGAATCGTGTTTTCTACAGACCGAGCCCATGGCTCCTCAGCAACCCAGAATTATTGAGCCTAAAACACTTCAACCCGAGCAAGACTTGCCTCGATAAGCTCGATAAATTAGACTTGAGCAGGTTCTGCGGCTTGGTTTATCGCGACCCATCATTTTACAGGTTTATGAGATATGTTGTGAGGATCCGATCTGGTACTCCAGAAATGCTCGCATACTGGCTCATGAAGAATATGGTTGCAGAAATACGCGAGGAGGTCTACGGAGCAAGTTAATTCACGGCGTATTAAGAGGAAGAGACAATAATGCTAACCATAGGAAATAGGAACCGAAATCGGATATAATGCAGCTCACTACCGAGGATATGCGTGAGCTCTCGACCAGAAAGGTGACGGATACCCACCTCGCGAAACTCGAAACTATGGATGATGAGGATTTCTCTGTGTATATGGAAGACACGAACTTCAACAAGTTCCTAGCCCAGGTCTTGAGAATCAGGCCGGGGTCCCCTCCTCATCGCGTGATGGAGGCAGTCAAGTTTTGGGCCCGACAGGTAAGTCAAATACTCCAAGACCAACGCCAGGTACTGACTCTCAATGTAGGTCGCTGATGGATTTCTGATGGTCTAATACAGAGGGGAGCTCACTTGTCGCTAGATCAATACACCAAAATAAGAGGAAAGGATTAAAATCCCGTGAAATATTAATGACGATTGAGTGCTGTTGTATTTCATCAAGGTTGGAGATTTTGTTGAAGAGCCAATCCAGCTTGATACATGCTTGGTATATCTGTGATCTGCCAAACATGAAAATGGTGCTGTGATGCGGAAAGGAGGTGTCGGGCGACCAAAGACCTACGTGTGCCATGGCGTCAGATACCCATCTTCTCACCCATGTCTCCAGGTATGAATCCAGCATTTTGGTCTGTGTCTAAGCTTGCGGGATCTTGCGTGTCACCAAATTCACTACAGGGGTGAGACAAAATTTGCAAATAAGTCCTGCTTCAAGCAAGGAACTCTAAATTATGTAGAGATAACTATGTACATGTAATAATGAAGAATAAAGTACCCAAATGCCATCTAATTACACCCCTTAAACGCACTGGAAGTAGTACTCGTTGTGCTCAACGCACTTGTAGGGCTTCTCGCACTCAGTAGGTCCCTTGTAGTTCTTACCACCACACTGGTAGTAGTGCTTGACAACACCGCCGGAGCCAGTTCCGACAGGATAAGCGGGGGCAGTGCCTGTGGGAGCGGGAACTTGAGGAGCAGTTGTCTCGGTGTTCCACTTGTAGGTGTAGGCTGCGCTGCTTCGGATGACGGGGACGCGAGCGGTGGACTCGACAGCAGCGACGGTGGGCTCGAACTCGCCATCGTCTTCGTCACAGTCGCCGGAGGGAACGGGGGCCTGAGTAGGAACGGGAGCCTCGGTCTCAGCGCAGTCGTCATCGTCGACGGGAGCCTCGGTAGGGTAAACCTGAGTTCCGTTGGTGGGGATAGCGTAGGTAGGGAAAGGGGCTTCAGTCTCGGCGCAGTCGTCATCGGAGTCATCGTCAACGGGAGCCTTGGTAGGATAGACCTGTGTTCCATTGGTAGGGATAGCATAGGTAGGGAAGGGGGCTTCGGTTTCGGCACAGTCGTCATCATTATCATCAGTCTCAGTAGCAAGAGCAGTGCGGGTCTGCTCGGTCTGAGGAGCGGTGGTGTTCATGTAGTTCGTGGTGCCAGGGACAGTGTAGACGGGCTTGGTCTTGGTCTCGAGGGTGGTAGCAGGGGCGGTAGTCTCAACGGGGGCAACGGAGCTAGCGGTAGGGGCTCCGGTGGCAGCAGCGGCGAGAAGGCTGGAGACACTGGTCCAGGCAGGCTTCTTCTCGTAGTCATCGGTGTAGAGAAGAGCCTCGCCGTTGCCCTCGAAGACACCAGGGATCCAGCTGTACTTGTCGGTGATACCCCAGACGGTGACACCAACGCAGCCCTTGGTGTCGAGACAGGCGCCGACAACATCAGCGTACTCATCACCCTGAGTCTTCAACTGAGCGGCGGTAGCGGGGACGGACTCGTGACGGATGTCAAGCTCGGTGATGGCGACCTCAACGTTGAGATCAGTGAAACGCTTGAAAGTGGCAGCGAGCTCGGAGCGAGAAGGAGTCTCGCCGACGATCAGATGGCCCTGGAAACCAACACCGTCGATAGGAGCGCCCTCCTTCTGGAGAAGCTTGACAAGCTCGACAGCCTTGTCGGTCTTGGCACCGTTCTGCTCAAGGTTGTAGTCGTTGTAGTACCTAAGTGGTCAGACACATTTATACCATGAGGGGAGGGATACTTACAGCTTAGCAGCAGGGTCAGCCTTGCGAGCAGCCTTGAAAGAGATGCCAAGGAAGTCGGTTCCCAGAGTGCGGGAGAAGACACTGTCTCGCCACTCGGCGCTGTCATCGATAGCCTCGTTGACCACATCCCAAGCGTAGCAGTCACCCTTGTAGTGCTCAACGACGTTGGCGATGTGAGCCTCGATGACCTCAGTGAGCTCTTCAGCAGAGAAAGCACCATCGGAAACTAAATCCATTAGTACAACACCCCAATCCAAACATGTAGTATAGCTCACCCCAGGAAGGAAGCTGGCTATGCCAAGTCAAAGCATGACATCTCAAAATCTGTCCATTCTTCTTCGCAAGATCCGGGACAACATCAGCAGTCGTATAAACGAAATCACCCTGCTTGGGCTCAACAGTCTCCCACTTCTGTCCGTTCTCAGGAACGAGCTGTCCAAACTCGTCAACGTCATCAGCTAGCTTGCTGTAGGGCGCATCGCTGAGATATCCGTTATCGACAGCTGAGCCGAAGTACTTGAGTCCAGCGGCCTGCGCCAGGCTGTGAAGCTGGGCCGAGACAGGGCTCGAGGCCAAAAGTCCAAGGAGTGTAGTCTTGTGCATTTTCGTGGAAAAAAGAGTGTATAGTAGGTGAAGAAAGGCAAACAAATGAGTGTATTTTGCGTTTTCTTGAGCTACAGAAAGAATGGAAAAATGAAGGAAGGAATGTTAATAAACGACTCGCGTTTGTTAATAAAGAAGAAGCGAGTATAGATGCGGGACCCGAGATCATGATATATATCCATTCGCTAGCTTAACCGTACATACAGTCTTGGGCTTAGCCGTTGCAATCTCATCAAAGCCCATGTAGATCGTCCCATCTGTATGCGAAAGCCCTGTGTCCTTTAACCTTACGGTAAAATATCTTCCGTCAGTAAAGTGTGGTGTAAGTCCCCTGGCATGTCCCGCTTCGTCTCAGGTCTGTGACAGGGATGCATATTTTGTCGGGACAGGGACCGAAACTGGCAATGGAGATAGCGTATCGTGACGAAGAGATCGACCCAGGTTGTGCTGAGTACCCGGGTAAATTGGCATTGGGTGTTCGGCAATGTCAAATTGTTGGTTCCTTGCATATTGCCCTGTTATTGACCAATTATTCATGAAGGGAGGGGTCCAGGAACAGATTGTTAGTTCAGGAACAGGGCGCATAAATCTGAGGATGGCGGTTAAATATGCAGATGATCACCAACAAAGCTAGAATCGTTTGGGTACTCCTTCTTATCTCTATTCTAGCGTTCTTTTTTACTTTGATATACAAAGTTGATAGATGGACTGTGATATGAACGATTATCGCAAGCAAATAGTTCAAGTTCTTGTGTTGTACCACGATATGCCGACAAAATAAGATGATCCTGATCCACCCCTCTCCTTTCGTGTTTCAGATACCCGGCGCTAGAAGCCGTTGGTAATAGCTTAATTTTCGTCTCATCTCACTCAACGTGATGATGGGGTTATCGGTGGGGTATTCAATGGCACGTCTGTGATTTCGCTTAATCTCCTTGGCTATTACTGCACGCCTGGGGGAGTGAATCTGTCAAGTATCATATCATCAGCTCCGGCTAAATCTCACCTAAATGATAAGTCTACACGATCAAGTCTTGTATGGTACCCGTTTCGTACAAGTGGCATATTCAAGCGAGCACTTAAAACTGGCTGTCTGCCCTGCCAAGAGTCGTTATAATCTCGAGTTCTTCCAGACCTTTGTTCCATACAGTCTCCGTAATCTTCTGTCTTGACTCGGTGTTCATAAGCACAGAATAGTGTCGGTCTTGTTAGCAATCATATGGTCAGCATCGTCCAGCTAAAGGGCGAATTTCCCAGTCTCCATTCAGTTCGGCCCTTAGCTATCCTTTTCAAGAACCAGTGTAGGATGAAGAGACTGCCCCCTTCCATTCACGATTTGCCTGCCAGAGATAGGCCGGAAGTATCAATACCATTTTCCATAGGGTTTTCAGTTCTCGTATGAGGCGCGATGATCGATCGGCTCATAACAGAGAGGGGGGTGGTGTTGACATGTAATCGTACCCGCTGACAAGGTCTGATGGTTTCACAAGAAACACAACTTAGAAAAGTTTCAGTGTCGAGTATTGGTCTTCCCGTAGAGTCTCTCTGACATTTCTCAAGGGTTTATTAGCGTTCATGTTTTAATATCAACTCGACACATCTGGCTTCCGTCATAGATGACCGTGCATGTAGCAGCTTGCAACGAACGAGATCGAACTATTTAAACCACCGTGACGCAGCTAAATACTACTACAGTAAGCCAAAAGGATATCATAATTTTCATTGAGCTAAATTAGAGATAAGCAATATTTTGAAACATGTTCTAAAATCTTACCGTATATGAGGAGTGTTTACCAAATGTTTGCGCTTGCAGCTTGAGCCTACCCTATTGCTCTACCCGCGTTTAGTCAGCCATCTCAACTTCCTCAGGTGAGATGCGCCGCTTTCACTATGCCTTTCATCCCCTTCATCATAACATCTCGAACACATATATCATCTCTCATCCGACGTCATTCGAGATTACAGGGCTTTCAATCAAAGCTTCAAAAATGGTGCTCAAGACTACCTTGCTCGCAGCCAAACCTCCCTCTGATCCACCATCACATCCGAACAAGCCGACCACCTCGCTGCATCACGGAGAGGCAGAATGGACAGCAGTCTATCCCATTATCGAGAGATTATACATGAAAGATAGAAGAAAACTTCGTCATATCATGCAGATCATGGAGGAGAAGCATGATTTCAAGGCATCGTGAGATTTACCCACCTATCTGATACTACCTCAAGCTTATGGGACACAGAGTTCAGATGTATAAGAGACGCTTCACAAAGTGGGGGCTTTACAAATCAAAACAAAGAGATGTGAAGACTACATGCAAGAGCAAGACCCCAGCTCCAAGAGTCACCCCAGAGACTCAAAGGCGGCCAAACACTACGCCGTGCCAAAACCAGTCGCTTATTCTCTCCCCGAGCCCCGATCCTTTGGAGACAAGTAGTCTTGAATTTCTTACAAGTATACACGACTGGAGCAATTCATTCTATGAGTCTCTCTATACCGATGGATTGCACCCACACAACATCCATTCGTCACCACGAACTGCTAAAATCAACCGTTACGATCCGGAGGGGTTAAGTTTCGCTTTCCGAACCATCGTTGAGCTCATCCAACGAGGAAAAGGCGTTCTAGCAGGCCGCTTGACCCGAAAAGCCTTTCTAGATATTGAGAATATGCTACAGATCGAGGCACCTTTGTTCATCTGGAATGTTTTGGAAATCATGTATCACATGGTTCGTCTGGGTCAAACACAGCTCCTTGGTATGCTTCTCATGCAACTAGTTGAGTTGGCGAGTAATACGCATGAGATGCAGCATCCAGTTATCAAGATGCTGAAAAGCTTGCAGAAAGCGGTGTATCTTTGGGAGAAGAATGCTGCACTTGAGAAAATGAACCTTCTTGAGCAGGCCTGGGGTTTGAATGCGGATATAATATTCAGAAACTACGACTCGAGACTGCTGGTCATGTACTACCGCCTAGTCTGGGAATCTTCCTGTATTAAACTTGGTGAGGATCAACTGGACGGTCTTGATAAATGGTTCTCAGCCGTGAAGAGCAAGATTCCGCATGATGATTCCTATTTCCGACAGGCTATTCTATTCACAGATCCTCACTCGACGGAGGGTGCAGAACCGCCGAGAGATTATGAGATCACAAAAGCGCTTTGCGTGTCGGCAATACAGCATCGCTGCACAATGACCTTTGGAGAGTCAAACATGGCAAGCCTCGTGCGTTTGGGTTTACTGAAGAGCCGGGTGCTTGACGAGATAGACGAGCAACCAAGCGATGAGATACCGCAGTATCACACGCGGTTTCAAGCAAGGGTTATGGCCTATTTGATGAAGGTCCTTGTGGACGTTGATAGAGTACTCGGGTTGGATGTCAATGTGGCAGACCGAATGAGGAACAAGATTGCCTTGCGAGAGTTTGGCTACTCAAGCACTTCGCCGCAGGTTATACATGATATGTGGCAGCTAGAAGCCTTTCTGCAAAATGAAGGACATTTAGCTGAAGCAGCAAGGATAAGGAAGGAGACGTATAAGAGGCTAGAGGAGTATGTGGACCAGGTCCCTGTAGACGAGGTCTAGCAGGCGCATGACTGACAGGCACAGAAGCAATGTGATAGCTAAATGTGATGAGATATTGAGACGATTTACCCAAAACGCCACGAGTCTATGCTCTATAAAATGCCTTCCTATGCAACATCAACATGCCTTACAAATACAGTCACCTCATGAATCACGGCCCAGTCGCTCTTCGTCATCTTGAGTTAGTTCATATGCCGGTCGGAAACCCTGCCCATTTTGACCCTGCTTCTTCAGATGGGGATTCGGATGTGTGTCCTTTATCCCGCCTAGACTCGTGTAGCCTTGGTCGTATAGGGGACAGTACTCAATGCCGAGGTGTCGGATAAACTGGACATGTTAGTTTGTTCGTCGCATGGTGGCGGTGGGGACTTACAGCCCAGATTTGAACTGTAAAAAGGTAAGTTAGCAGTTGTTCGTTGTACGCCTGTAAGTAAAGCATTCCGGGTCAGGGAGGACTCGTACCGTAATGCCAGTCAATAACAGGATGTATTCTCATAAACGACGGCCAGCCAGCGTCCGTCGGATCAAAGAACTTCAAGTTCTCACCATGAGGATCCGTTCTTCTCGTTCCAACAAACACAGCCTTGATACTCGGTCGCTCCTCAAGGTATATCTCTAGCCCCTTCTTCATCGGTAACACGTAGCGCGCGACCTCGAGGCCGTATTCTTCGCTGGACGTCTCGACGAACGTGTCGACTTCGGGAAAGGGATGCGCCGCGACAATGTATACGCATTGGAGCTTCTCGGGGGGTGAGAGTTCGGAAGTGCCGTTGATCGTGTCGGATGTGGAATAGTAGTGTCGGCCCATGCGAGCGAGGAGGAGGATTAAAAGGACGAGGCCTAGAATGATTAGTTTTTGTCGCTGATACATGTAAGACGGTAAAAGGGACTTTGGTGAAGCCCCAGACCATGGTTATGCGACTTACAGTCCTTTCCGCCATTATATGATAACGATATTTGTTCCGGTCTGCTTCCGTCAGCCCTTATCCGACCTTCCATCCGACAAACGCACCGATATTTCTGCAACGCTTCATCCACGACCTCTATCGACTTGCGGACCTGATCTTGTACATCGCGCAATGTCTGTGTCTCAGCCTCCTCAGCAATGAACGCTTCGACCTTTTGCTGCAGCTCGAGACACTTGTCGCGCAGAGAGCGGGGTGGCGGGGTCGATATCATGATGGCTCTCGATGCCTCAGATGGAAAGGAACTGGCGAGTAGGGTATTGTTTATGCGTTTTTCAAAATCGCCGATCTAGTTTAGAGAGAGAGTAACAGAGAGGAGTTGATTTTGAGGAATTGTATGTGTTGCGACGAAGCGACAGTTAATAGCTCCGGTTTCGCCGTGTACTTGAGCGATGGAGGGGAGGTACGTACGTAAAGAGGGTGCTGCTGGACTGCCGAGCAGCTTCCATGCGATCACGTGCGGTACAGTTCTGCGGTTTGGTTGCCGCATCACGTGCATTACTTACAAGAGCTAGGTGTTAGTGGTGAACGAACAGATTTACCTCGGAACATGACAAGAGTCACTATTTTTAATCGAAAGATATACTGGGAGAGCAGTGGAAGTATAGTTATGAATCATCATTTAATTCTATGTTTGAACCATCACCATCCCCCATAAAAAAGCCCAAGACCGCAACTCCGAAAACATCATCAGACTCAAACGACAAACCTGTCTAGTCTCTACCTAAATGTTGTGAACCACCTTAATGACTAAAGTCCATAACTTTCAATGAATCAATCACTAGATCCATTGCCAAGTAATGAACTTAATACAAGGTATGCCCTTCCGCTGTCATCTTCATCTCTTCCTCATCCACGGTTCAACATAGTCTTCCGGGTCAATTCCAGCGTCCTTCATGTCCCAAGCACTGATCTCGTAGAATATGCGGCCGCGAGCCCTGAAGACTTCATCATCTGGCCATGGTTGAGCGGCCAGGAAGGCGGGCATCTCTATGTGGCTCCACTTGTAACTAACTAGTTGAGATGGCTGCACGCAGAAATATAGTGTTTTTATATCAGGAAACACGGCTTTCACACACGCCAGATAACGAGAATCATCGGCGTAGCTAAGATTTTTGTCGACCGGTATAGCTACTATTTGAATGCCTCTTAGACCGTCGTACGTCATGTACCTCCAATGCGGCCAGTAATTTTCAGCGCCTTGGATCCCACTTATACGGTCACTACCGTGACACCATCTCTCGACCATGACCAAGTTGCTGGCCGCGTCCATGTCAATGCTGCTTACTTTCTTCACTCTCGGAGCGTTGTCATGCGAATTGTCGAGTATCATGCGTGCAGGGACTTGCGGCCGATAAAAGGTCCAGCAGCGAGTGATTTCTTGATATGATGCACGGCAAACTCGCATCAGGTCATAATCACCTTTTGGGTTTGAAGCCGGCGGAGGAGAAAAACTACCAAGACTTGCTGGGATAGAGTGTGCCATTTCTAGTATTCGAGGGTTGTCAGACAATTTCCTGACATCCACGAAGTAGGCCCGTGGAGCACCAACACATAGAGCATAAGCCCAGATCAAGTTCTGGACTTCCTGAGGTAGTTGGCCGAATCTATGGAATGCGCCCTTGGGTTCATTGTCAGAGTCATTGCTAGTGTTAGGACTCTGCCGTTTGGAGACTTTCTTGACGAGCTGGAACATTTTGTCTTGAATGTGCTTGTATCTGATTGCTGCAGGACTTGGAAGAGCTGTTGGTTATCGCAGTTACAGATTGGAGTATTTCAGTATTCTTGTACTCTTTTCTCTTGGACGAACACACTATTGACAACGTGCTGTTGACGGAAAGCTCAACTGTTGGGTAACGTTCTCTGGGTGTCAACGGCCAGGCATTCTGGCGAACAGTGCAGTGTGCTCATAACATCTCACATCTGTGCTTTGTATTGGAGGTTTGGAAGCGAGGAGAACAATTGAATACATAGAAATTTCAGGATATCCCGAAGGGACTGCTCTTCCATCGGGATTGCACCATCCCAGCCATTGCTTGTAGACACTGTCCATATACTCGTGAACGACAAAGGTGGAGAGACTTAATTCCTGAAAATCGGGTAATTGGAAGTAATTGGCATAATAGACATTGCAGGGAAACCGTATCGGTTATACTCAAAGGCTGTTGTAGAGTGCCGCATATAAAATCACGGGGCGTTCTGAGACTAGTCAACATAACAGCTCGGGTTTGAGATCACAGTTCTATTCAATAAACCATTGTTCATCCTCACCCCACATTTAGCAGGCCAGCCCTCCGTTCATCTAGATACAAAATTGCTCTTGGAATATTCACGGTGCATGACTGTACTCAACTCGGTTCTTGTTCGCCATCAGCGGTTGTGGTATTTCCTGGTGTATCAAGGATCGAGGTCAGATACTTCATGGCAGCACTTCGATTCCCTCGTGGTGTAGCCCCTGGCATTGGAGGAGCACTCTGCTGCAGAATTCATCGTGAAATGCCGTAGAATGCCTGGGTCAATGTGATAAAGGGCAAATGTCATGAAAGTCGGTTGATATTAAGGCTCAGTAGCCCCGAAGAACTTTTCGGAGCTGGTGAAAGAATCGCATCAGATATTAGTTTGAGCTTGTTTGAAAGATCTCGCTCCTTCTTGCCCAAACCATCAACATTCTGGCGATGATCATTATATTCTCACAAGTAAAGTGAATACTTTTGAAGAGGCGTTGAACAAGGTGAAATATTGCGTCAGAAGAGGCACTTCGCTGTGGAAACCGTCATCTTCGTTGTGACTGCTTTTGGCTTGCAAATCTTTCTCTTCGTCTCCGTCTCCGCCTATGTCGACATCGGACACTTCAGTGTAGTTGATTCTTTAGACGAGTGAGCCGTAGATACTGAACATGCAGTAAAGCGGCAGGTTTCCCTGGAACAGAACACCAAGATTGCTCGAACAGAACAAGGAGTAAAGACGACAAGTCCCCTGAAAGTATGCGCTGAGTAGCTGAGCAACAGTATATTGCAAGTAATGAAGAAACACAGTCACTTTGAGTAAGCTTCTCAGAGCACAAGCTCTGGAGCGTCATATTAAGCTGTTCTGATATTAATTTCTGATTCCAAATTACTTCCGAAGGACTTTGTATAGTGTAAAGCTGTGTATAGTAGTCGATTCAAAATCGCGATGAGATGCATCTTCCAATGCTTGTTTTGCTGCCGATCTTCTTCTGAGGCGCAAAGCGTTCATCTATTGGAAACATCTGGGCTTGGATGAAGGACTTGAAACAGCACTGCTGTCCAAGCCTTGGGATTGTGCGTTCTTCAATTATGCCCTGGCTCTTTGGCTTCTGCGTTAACTTCGCTGATGTCGTTCATATGCCAATAGCATTGGTATGGTAAGTCGTCCGCAGATGAATTATCTAGAGAGTCTGGACCTTCAGCAGTGATCTCCATCATCCCACCAGGCAAGTCGAATGTAATTTATCGGTCGTCCTTTCAAGAGACCATAGAATGGCGCGTGAAAACATGCCTTTCGTAGATCAACGGGGTTGGCGCGATACCAAGTTCACAGAAGGGACATTGGGGAATGTGCTCAAGGTCATTACCAAGAGGCAAGTCTCTCTCTGTGCGACAGACAAAGGGTTTTGGACGTGTCCTGGGATTCTCAGTATTGCCATGAAGGAGTAGTTGTTTGTTCTTGAGAAAGGCATTCATGGACCCCCAATTGTTACACTAGGCCGGAAAGAATTAGGGTACTGGGAGGTTCCAGGAGTGTTAGGAAGATAAAGAGTCAGCCTCATCCTTTGAGTCATCTCAAGGCTTCTCCATGCTCGTTGAATGGAGGTCGAGGTGGGTTGGACGCGAAATGCGCAAGGCTTCCAACCATGCAGGAAGCTTCAGCTTTCTTCCACACCAATGGCAGGTTTTCCGAAGCTTTTGAAGAGACGGTTGCCTAAACTTCGTGTGAATCCAGGCCTTCATGCATTGAGGGGATTGATGTGAGGAGTTCAGTCAGGCTGGCCCACGAAATTGTCTTATCCTCTATGATCTCGGAGGCATAAAGAAACCCCGTCGTCTACCTCCCACAGCTCCCTTTTCTGTAGGGAAGGTGTCCTGCTTGTCTGGTGTATAGACTAAGAAGGAAAAACTATTATTTCAGGCTTCTTGTATTTAAAAGGCGCGAGAGTGTTGACTCGACGTCAGATACAAATGAATCGCTGCTCTCGGCGTTGTAGTAAATGCTCGTATTGATGTAAAAAAGATTCATTGTCTGGAAAGTTGACGGATGTGTATTTTGTGGTGGAAAAGAATGACTTTCTACTCGGCTGGCGAGAGAGTTATGCGGCTTCAGGAAGATATGTGAATATGAGGGGTTTCGCATTTGGGTTCCATATCGATGGCAAGACAGAACGTATCCCAGCTCTCTCAAAGCCTCTGGCACGCGTCTTGAAACATGGGTCCATAACACGTGATAGGTGTGGGAGCTTGTTGAAATCGTCCCGCAGCTCTTGATCAGTGTACTTGACATATAAGCTTGATGATGTTGGAATTCGGAGCTCCTGGTCATACGAACCTCCCCGATGTCGTCTCCTTGCCCAGCGGCACCGGAAGGCAGACTCGGTCGCCCATGTTGCTTCGTTAGACTCGTGTGTAGTAAGAGACTGATGCCACCAAAATTGCCTGGTCTTCCTATGGCATGGTGCAGCATGTCCCGAGAGTCTTGACTGAAAGCCAATTCTTCTGGACCAGAAGTATCTCGCACCTTCTGGTCTCGGGGTCCGCTTTATAAAGTCGGCGCTACAATAAGAGCCTGGTTGTGCCTCGATGGGCATCATGGAACTATCCTTGGCAAAGCTGGGGGTTATTTGTGATATTCATCGCGATGTGCTCGGAGTTCCATGAGAATTGAGTATTCGGATAACCCGCCCAGTGAGCCAGGTGCTCAGATTGGTTGATTCGGTATATCTTTCGAGAGCCAATGAACCCTCAAATGACCGGATCTTGTTCCCGCGGCTCACTTTGGAAGTTTAATCTTTCCGGCTTTGGAAGAAAGGCCAGACTATGAAACGCAGTGCTCGACATATGCTTGATTGGGTCGTTTCCCGGTGTCCATGATTGGGGTGATTGAGTGTAGAGTAGACACCTCAATGAACAAAATGGTACTGCCAAAGAGTCAAGAGGTTGTGCTTCAAGTCTCTGGCCTTGTCGAATCGCACTACACTATCTCTAAGATTGCCACTTTGAGTCATTGCGCTGTGGGGATCAATCCTCGTCCTGCGTGAGATCAATGTATAGGATGCCACCGGGCAGTTATGTTTCGGGGTAGCTGTTCTTTGGGAGAAGTCCAGGAGTACCTGGGGGGCTCAGCGCAGCGGGCAGCCCCCGATTACGATCTTCGAAATATTTCGTATTTCTTCTCAATGCACTTGATCGCCTTCTCCTGGCGACCCAAGATTTCGCGAATCTTGACCTGCTTCAGATCGCCTTTGTTAAGCCGGTATTTGGCCAGATGAGAACTCATGATCTTGTCCCTCTCTGACCAGTTGGCGTTAAAACTAGCAAGAACTTGCTTTCGCCATCTTGCGACAGACCTTCTGATTTCCGACATAAACACAGCACGTGATATCTGTAAGACGAGATGAGTTTTGGTAGTTGCGGAATAGGCCGAATGCATCTGGTGTCATGCTGAGACACTGTTGCTGATGGCATTGTCACTCCAGGGAATGAGGAAACTTCCAATACCCAATGAATCCGGTAAGATTCTTCGTCCAAGTACTCGCAGACCACCATTTCTGCGCCTATGAGCTCTCTGAATCGTGATGGGGTAGCTCTTAACTTTGTGCGAGACCAGCTTGTTTTAGTCCGATATCATAATTTGAGATCTGTCCCGGTTCGGCTTTAGAGAACCCTCCTTCTTGAAGCCAGACAGATGTAGCCTTCGTATGAACCCTGTCTCCCATATATAAAACCGATATGGTGATGAGGTTCCCCAGATGGCACCAAAGATCGCCCCATCTATGTATCGTTGCCCGCACTTGAAGTAGTAGAGAAGTGGCAAAGACGTTGTAGAGAAGTGTTTGTGCTTGTTTGAAAGAATGGCTGGTTGCTGCCCATCGATGCCACTCAGCTGATGATGATGAGCATAAGATATGTTGCCTCTAAGAGTCCTGTTCACTCTACTTCGCCCATTGGCCCGAACGTTGACCGTGGTATCTTGATTGTTGATTCTGTTTGGATCGTCATGATACTCATGGAAGGAGGCATCTGACAAGGGACAATGCATAACATATGTTCTTGAGCAAACACTCGACAGTCGGTGAGACGTTCCCTCTGTGTTCGCTGAGCTAGTCAGTTTCCCGAACATCCATAATCGTGGTTTGAGCCTCCTCGTCCTGATATGCCTTTGAGTCTGGATTCTCCCAAATACAGGGTGTTGTTCATGCGGTCGCCTGATAGTTACCTATTGCCAGAAACGGCGTCACTCCCACCTCAACTGATCGCCTAATGGTTCGCCGGTTCGGTATCTTCGTCAGTCTCTTACTAGTTTCCTGCCTTCCTAGCTGCCACCCTTGCTTGGCGGGCTGCTTCACGAGCCACCCAATCCGCCACAGCGGCCGGAGCGGAATGGCCACAGCAGGACCGGTACTGTCATACAGCACTGCCATGTAGGAGGTCCCACTGCTGGTGATGTTAACGATGCCTTCGTTAGCGCACTCTTGGATTAAGTCACGCTGGGAGTTAGGAGCGGTGCCTGTCTTTGGGCCATTACCCTTCGAGGAGACAGCAGAAAACATAGCTCTCTTGGAAGCAGTGAGAGGCTTTCTATCCGACTCACTGAGGCGAGTGGACGTTGCGGCCAGAGACTTTTCCCCTTTGTGCTCCGCCTTAGACTCCACAGTCTTGGTCTCTGAGGTCTTCACTTTTTCACAGCCTTCCCTCCAGACTTGTCAACTGGTCAGGGGGGCTGCTAACTTGGATGACGGGGATTGTTGGCTCGGCCTTCTGGTGTTGTTCTCTTTATCAGCCATTTCACCGAGAAAGTGCTAGTTAGCACTTCTGTTCTCGTTAGGAAAAAGCTTGGAGCGGATTAGGTGGTACACTAAATAGCAGTATTATAACACTGAGTCTCTTCGCTTCGGATCCGGTTTGGCTTCGGACCCATCGTGAGTCTCGAAGAACTGGCACATGACTGCATTATCTTCATGGCATTATCGGCAGTGAGCAACCCCATGTATTGGCTCACTTTCTCCGTTCGTCCTCATCGGCAAATTTGACTGTAGTTAATATTGTATTCGCCGATTCGATGCTAGATTCTGTCATATAAAGACTTTACCCTCGCAGCATCAGCGAGACAGTAAAGATCTTGGCAATTTTCGATATCAAAATACTGGTAATGAGCTCAGTGCTTTCCTTGAATACTTGTCCCACTCTGTTGTAGTGCTGAACCATCACAGCTGAGTATTGTTCTCGGACCATGTGTTGACGGGCGATGTGTACCCGTGTCTGTTGTTCCTTTTACAGGCCGCTTGGGCATCTGCGCGGCTCGTCCGATACACTTTCGCCTGTGGTTTTTCAAGTTCGTAACTGCTTTCCCACATTCATTGCAAGTGCCATCCTTTTCGTGTGTGAAGTCGATGCATTCTTTTCCTGTGTCTTTGCATCCGATTTCTTAAGGGCCTTGGTCTCAACCCTCTCCTCTCTCATGTGTCTTTCAACCTTGACAGCCATCTTCTCCACTTGCATAGAGGCAGATTTAGCTCTTTGCCAAGCGTCGAACGTCTGGAGGCTTGACAAGATGCAACTGAACCCAGTATGCCACTGTTCTATATCTCAAGTTAAATTAGATACTGTGATACTGTGGAAAGAGTCGATAAGTGTGTTCGTGTACTGATCTTTCGTGTTTTCGGCGTAGGTTGAGAGATGGTGTTATCTTGCCTTACGAAGCTGTTGTCATGCGAGATTCTCTTGTTGTCTTTCGTAATCCCTCTTCAGCTGTTCGCGATGAAATTGCTCCTGTTGTTGTCTGAGTCCCTACTTCGTGTGCTTGTGTCAATGCGACAGAGCACCACGTCTTTGGCATGAACAGCAACATATTCCCGCGACGACTGAGCATCGCTTTCCGGTCATCATCGGTCGCAGCATAACCTTATTTGTTTGTTTACCAAGTTAACGATTTGTTCAATAACAAGATCGAACATGCCGTTCATGTCGTCTCTAGAGCATTGGTCAGCCGGCTCCACTGGCAAATTTGGGGTAAAGATGAAAGAAGGGGAAATGAACAAACATTATTACTTTACGCGATAAGCGTCATATAGCTACCTGATCGACGAATCAAGTTCTTATTGCCAGGATAAGCTTCAGCTTCTGATGCCCTTGAGACGATTCTGTGATTGTCTCTGTGCCTCGACTGTTTGGGTTCTGCTGATTGTGTTCTCCAGTCACTTGCCCAAGTCATGAGCACCATATGCTAACTGAGAATGCTGGTTGAATGGGCTTCAGATATTGGCAATTCTGAAGCTTTCCCATTATAGTAAAAAGACCATCAATGGTCAATGGAGTTGCGTCTCGTCATTTTGGCTCCGGCGTGAGAGAGATGTCAAGAGAGAAATGTCAAGACAGAGATATCGAGAGATGATAGAAGGTCAAGTTGATACAAGTGAAGCTGACAATACAAGATCGTAAGATAGCAGGTAACTTGGTGACAGAAAATAACTTGATGAAAGAAGACAGTGGTTAGATCAGAAGAGGGACGGTGCGGTCGAAAAGCGTACTATTAATATAGATGCGGAAAGGAATGGCATCAGTCCCAGGACGAGTATTGTTGGTTTCAATATTAGTACTTAGCGTCATGTGGACCCAAGTTGGCAGCCCTGATATATTTCTTGATGCTTGGAAGCTGAGGGCTAAGAGCTGGATGAGTATTGAGAATATGCTGCTGCCAGCCACTTACGTCCAGATTGGATATCTGTTTTTGAGTGCTTAGGAGAGTCTTGCTGGCGTCAGGCAGAAGTTCACAACTGCGTATGCTTTCTGGAGGGCCTCAGGGTCCAGTTTCAAAATCTGCTCCTGGATTGATTCCGGCTCTACCCCGCCTGACCCGCGAGGCTTTCTGGCTGGTTGAGGTGGCTCTGGACTAATGTCCTGTTGAAGAACACCCGTAGTGATCTGGTCTCGTTCCCGTACGTAATAGATGCGAGATATTGAATTGATATGCATCTTTTTCCCGTACATTGTAGATGTGGGGTGTTGAAATTGGTCTTTCGTTGAGTTTTTGGCGTCGCTGGAGAGCTTTCAAAAGACCAAGACCTGTGGTGGGTGTCTGGCCATGTTCGCGGATCAGATGCCGGGTCGCTGCCTTTTTGCATCCTGGGCAGAGCGTGAAGTTGATACCAGGGCATCTGAACTTATATAGGGGCTAGTTGCAAGCTGTCTGTTTGTAGACCTTAGCATGAATTGTCTCCATAGAGGAGATTCCTACTTCTGCGTCGTTGGTTGGTCAGACCCTTGGGGATGGTACCGTTTGTTCCCAAGAATGGGAAGTACCATTTGGGACGGGTGTAAGAGCATGTGCGGCGGATGGCAGCCGCGCCCTCCGGCGTTGTATTTGTTCCTGTCCTCAAAGCGTGATTCCATGTCGTCTCGATTGTCTCGGTGGTATGCAGCCAGCACCTCAAGTTCGCCACCGCAGACGCGTGCTTTGCACGATTGAGGCCGCCTCTTGAGAGTAAAGGTGCGCCCTCAGATCCGAGACCTGTTCCTTGCAGTCTTGGTTCTGGGTGCTATCTTCAATCTGAGACAAGAGTTAACGCTTACTGGCGCTCAGACTGGTAGTTGTGGTGGAGGGTTCAGGGACATCGCGGGTGCGTGGAGCCTCGGGGCGAGCAGGAAGCGGGGAGGTATATCTATTACCTTGCTCAACAACTAAGCACATGTCTCGCGAGCATGATTCGGACGGTGTGGCCTGTAAAACATATGTTGATCGAGCGTTTAGGGCCTCGTGCTTGTAATGCGACGCTCTTGGGTAAGAGAAAGAAGGGATAAGGCTTCTAACAATAACGTCTCGTTGAAGCTCAACTCGGCCCCTTCCACGATCTTCTTGTCCAGTTCCTTAACTATGTTGACATACGCCCAAATTTAGTTATGGTAGATCATGCATCCAGGCAGTGACATGAAGAACATCGGTCACTGAATTGCAGTTTTTTCTTGTGGTGCCGCTCAGGCCAAGTTTTCGCATTCTCGTGGGTTGCGCAGCGAATGGGGCTGGTGTCCGACTTTCATACTGCTGCCATATCGAAGAAGGCTGTGATGGTGAAGGAGCTCGTAGACGATAGATTCGTTACCCTTGCCTGTTGAGGATTAAGGCTTTGTTTGATGGTTCTAAAGAGCCAGTGTTTTCCCGTCATCGCTAGTATGGTATATAGTAACTTGGGACGTGTTCTTAGCTGATCTCAGAACAACCCTGACCGTTCCCAATGCGGGAGTCCTCCAAGGTTTCCGGGTCGGAATGGGCCCTTTCATGAGCAGCTAGTATCACGCGCTTGAGATATGCCGTAGAGAACCGCACCTTACTCATGGGGTAACAGGGTAAAAGATGATCGAGCGTCAGGCTTGAGTTGAGCTGGGGGCAGTTGAGAAGAATGCCACACAAAGTTAACGGTATCAAAGATCCAGAGATCTGATACGTTCAGCATCCGGTAGAACAAAATCTCAACCAGTCCATTCTTCCATGTGACTCAATTGAACTGAAGTAGTATCGAATGGTAAAGATGATGTCAAGTGACTCTCGTAGTAAGATGGCGAAATGAACACTGTGTCCGTCCTCACAAAAGCTGGAATAGTGAGTGGCAGTTGGCACACCAGCTTGTTCTCAGAGCTCTTATGTAGGTCAGGATGTAAGTATTTCCTGGACGCTCAGTTTGTAGGGCAAACCGCCGAGAATTACGCGAACCGCTTCCTCAATCTTCATCAATTTGTTGAACTCCAGCCCCGCACAGCATGGCAGTCCTTCTTCCAGATATTCTTCAAGAAGTCTCTGCACATCTTTGCATAAATGGCAAAGCGAGGGGAAGAATGAACCACATTCAATGGTTTTCTCACGCTTCCAGCTTCTATAACTTGAAACGACTTTCCTTGTGACGTGACACTAATCAGGTCATGGAAGGTTCGTTGTTTTGACAACGCGTCGGGGATAAGTAAGCCGTCTTGGAACGCTCCAAGATCACAGACAGATGCGACAAGAGGGGTCTCCTCTCCATGCAGGCCGGTTAAAGTGCTTGTCTGTGAGGATGTAACGAAAGCCTAGACACACCTTGCTGTTCGTTGACTGCAGCTTGGCTTGTCCAGGCACAACTTTCCTAGGTACAACTTTGGTTCCAGAGGCAATAGTATCGGCTTCGTACTGGTAGACGCAGAGTGTCTGGAAAGTTGGCTTTCGCATTGTGGCATCTAATACAATCATTCAAAGTAGCAGGGCATGGCTAAGGGGATAAGGATAGTTCCCATTATGGCAGTGCATGCGGTTGTAATAGAAGGTGTGTTCTGGTGTGGAGGCAGAGCCATGCTGTCTAGCTCAACGATAATGGTTGGTAGGAGCAACAAGGCTGTCATGGTTGGTGCTCTGTCGCACCGCGGCCAGGGGAAGTGCAAAATGGATGCCGCAGCTCAGACTCGAGGCCGGGCAATAGGATGTCCAGTCAGAAACATCCAGTCAGACGAGCCGTTGTTGTCATCCCTTCAGCTCGGCAGGGCAATAGTTGTGATGGCGCAGACAATCGTATCTTCAACCGGCGATATTTCTCGCGCCTCCATGTTTTGCTGCGCCATCCTGATAGATAATATGAGAGGGATATGGCGACATTGTCTAAGACGCTATTCTTATTCATCTTGCCCTATGTTTTGACAAACGCCTTGGACGGGCATTTGGCCACTAGTTTGATGATGTGCAAACTTGAGCTGTGGGGAGAATCGGCAGGGTTGGTAAAGGGGCAGGAAACAAGAGCTCACTACCCAGAGCAAGGGGGGTCGTCATGCGATAGGACGGTAGTGTCCAGTTCATGCGTCGATGTGATGAGGTTGGGTGTTTGGAGTCTTCGGCCCCAGCACAGAGGCAAAGAAGACAAACTAGCAAAATGGGCAATATACTCGTTGTCCTCGTGCCTGGTGCCTTGCCTTTGGTTGCCATGAGATCATGGTTCCTCAGGAAGGACACCAATCTGTACAGAGCGAGACTTAGGCATCTGACGATACCATCAGTCCGATCGCACATTGAGGGATAAGATGTACTCCAAGTCGTAAGGGAGTGATGAAGGACAGGATATCATGAAAGGGGATGGTGCTTCGATGCCAGTACTGCCGGCACTTGAGGTAGACTTCGTACTCAACCAAGAAGACTTGGACAAGCACGAAGGAGATGAGAGGGCAAGACATAGTGACAAATAGGGGGGATGGTGAACTCTGGAGAAAATAAGGAGAGAAGGAAATGGACGGAAACGAGTATTTAAGATGCAAAGCAGCAGTGTTCTCGCCCGTGATTAGATCGTCTTTGAAGAAATCTAAATGCCATAGCGATTTCTGTGAAGTCATATCTGTTGGATCCCGTGTTGTCGTCACTAACAAGGAGTATGATACCCAATATCCAGGCGGGAGGGCATCCAGCCTCCCCATCCCGAGGACGAAACGTGTGACTCGAGGCCAACAATCACTGGATTTACCAAGTTACTACGTAGAATACTATGAGATAACATAAATGTTTGATGCCGCGTCATCACTTTTGTGATGTATCCGTCGGGTGTTGACCTCCCTTATGCGGGAGTCCGCATATCTACCCACGCTTCGACCACCAAACATCAAAGTGTCTGAGCGCACCGAGTCTAGACTTATTCCCGATACCAAACGTCTTTCCTATTGTCTTACATTTTCTCAGTCCGGGGAAGTCTTCCGTAGCCATGCCAAACATGATATCCCCCGGCCGTTGTCACTTGTGGTTACTCTGCATCTCGCCATCCCTCCACTGTATCAAGAATCTTCTTTGCATTCTCCAAAGCCGTTTTCTCCGTTGAATCAATCATCAAGCCCGGATAGCCTTGAAACCTAAACAGCTCACACCGCCTCCTCATGTCTCGCAGAAGCTCCTGGTCGAGTAACTTCGTAGTCCCACTCGCCGCCCTCTCCGCGTTGTCTACCCGTTCAATGTTTGCCTCAAGGCCGCAAGTCAAGTACACGGGAAGAAAGGGGCGGTCTGCATGCCTCGCAGCGCTTGCGTATTCTTGTGCCACACTTTGGCCCAGCTCGCTGTCCGATTGAAAGTCTAGGGAGTGTGAGTATTAGCTAGATGATGACACGGAGGAGGGTGTGGTGTACCTGTGAAGACGACGAGACGGTCGTGGCTGGAAGGATGGCGTACGAATCTTTGTAAGATAGCCTGACGTAATTGTTTTCGTCGGACATTGTAGTCTAGGTGGTCTCTGGATAGTACTGCATCTACGGGATCGATCAACTTGTGGTTGTCTAGCGCCGTGATGCTGGGGTCGAGTTGCTTCATAGCGTCGGCGATGGTTTTCTTGCCAGTACCCGGGAAGCCGTTGATCCACACCACAGGTGCTTTGACTGCAGTCGGCATTGTTCAAGTCCGATATGAGGATAGAGGCGATGGGTTCTGTGTGGTAAATCCTCGGGTTTGTGAACACTGCAATTATATCGATGACAATGAGACAACGCGATGTTTTGCAAGTCGGTGATCTTATCTATTCTTTTAAGATTTTTATTGTAAACTTTAAATTAAACATGTGAAGCTTGGTTTGGTCATCGTGAAGCCCGTAAAAAGTCATTATTGCTGGGCTTAAAGTTATGCCGAACTCAACTCGTGAACTCGGCGTATATCGCCCTCAAAGATTTGCGAATGACAGCAATCGGACGAGTTGATTTATTATGAGATTTCCTGACCTCATGATCACAACGGGTTACTTCGGACTGGCAATAGGTTGGAAAAGAGAGCAATAGCTATTGTCGTTTCGGTACTGAAGGCGGCAGCAGACGTCAATCTTGCTGATGGGTAAAGGAAATACTGTTCGCCCCTCCACTCGGTCCCATTCAGCATGATCGCACTCGATTGACCCGATAGTTTGGGTCACACTGGTCCCAATAATTTTCACTCCAATCACATCACACCTCATCTCATTCTGCCGAGTCTATCTGAGCTGCCATGGCGAAGGAAAATAAAACATGTAGACTGGGTAAAAAGAAACAAGTTAAAGACAGACGATCTGATAAATCAGGATTTGTATCATGCGAAAGAATGGTTCAAGATAGCCGCCAGCTGAATTAGGCGCCGCTTGTTGGCCTGTTGAATGATACAGGGTAGTCAGCCACCGCCTCGGTGTAAGACAGTGTGATCTTCAAATACATGCCTTCACATACAAAGTACCATTTATTTTAGCGCAGAAGGCCAGTTTGCAAGATTGTGATATGAAACTCCATTCTCCATTGGTATATTGCTCTAGTCTGTTCAGAAACTAACAGCCTGTATACCTATGGCCGATTGGGCTTTAGTTCACCAACAAGTGATCAAGTCGTTCGCGACTCAGCCTACTTTATCACAGATACCAAGCTGGTTTTACTAAAAAGATCCTCAACCAATTTTTGTTGATGTCATTTCTGATGGCACCCGCTGCATGACTCATATTGTCGTCAGAGAGATTCTTATCTTTTAGTGTCATCTCAACTCAAGCCTCATACGCCAAGAGCCACGATCCAACGTCAGATTTCGATAACACTTTACCCTAAGCTTATTACTTGGGTTCTCACTCTTTTGAGACTGTTTACATCTCTCGCTCATTTTCTTCATGGTACTTTACGAAAGCATACTATCGAAATGACACTTAATCGAGTTGCCTCCGAGATTCTTCTCGAAATCTCCAACCACGTCGATCATGAAGATCTGCGAAAACTTTGCGCCGTATCTCATCGTCTAATGTCAGCATTTGAGCATCAAATTTACTCAACTCTTGAATTAAACGAATCTTTACAATCGGGAAGTGCCCTATTGGCCCTCGCATCTGGACCTCGAAGGGATATTGTTCGTGAAATTCGATACAGACCTCATCATCCTTGGCCAGCTCGAGACAGGAGGCACAAGCCTGAGATCAAGCTCAGCGATGAGACTCAAACAGCACTACAATCTCTCAACTCTTTCCCGTCTTTGGACAGGTTCAAGTTCGACCTGAGTCAGTGGGGGTTATCAGAATGGGCTCTATCACCACAGTGTCTGAACCGTTGGGAATTTCATCTATGGCATGGAAAACACGATACAGAGCCTTGGAGAGTTCTTATCGAAGAGAGTCTATTGGCGCTGAGCAAAAGTGCCGGTTCTTTTTCTCAACTTGAGATCGATAGCCTTCCGCCAACTGGACGAGAAACATACCGTGCATGCGAGTCAGAAACATGGAAAGATCTTCTCAGACACCTAACATCATTCGAGGTGACACTTGCTGGTGTTGGACACATGGGACATGGCGGGAGCCACATGTATGGGAAGATGACATCAGCACACCAGGCGTTTATAACTCTCTTCCCCGAGATGTTTCTGAAGAATCTGCATAATGTTCAGATCTTGCGACTCACTGGGAAGGCGAATGCAGTCGTGGGAAATGAGCAACTCATAGAACCCATAAACTGGGCATGTCCGTCTATCGATCTACCGTGTCTGACAAGATTAGAACTGGATTACTCTCAGATCTCTAGCCAGCTCGTTGTCTTTCTTACCAATCGTGCAGGAACACTTGAGAAGATCAGTCTGCGGAACTGTATAGCCCCCGCCAAGCAAATTTGGATCAACATCATCAACCTCTTCCTCAACACACAGCCCAAACAACTACTTGAATTTACGATCACGGCGCTTCCAGTGAATAAACGCATCGGAGGCCCTTTTGCTGATCACTCAGACGGGTCGGATGTCAAAATGAGGAGGTTCGTGGTTGGACTGGCGAAGCACGACATTGCACCTGTGGAGGAGTGGGACACTGTGGGTGATCACGATCCGGAACTTGACGAGACTGATGTTTGCAAATTTTGGGATCAACTTGAGGAGATGTTGGAGCGAAATAGGTGCCATGCGCGAGGGTTGTTGCAGGAAGTTAACCGTTAGCACGGCCATGAGCAAACAATCCATGGAGCCATCACGGGCGAGTTGCATTGGTATCTCCTTGCATGAGTTACTTGAGTCTAAAACCTTCAAGCTTCTAGTATATACTTCTAAACATAGTCATTTTATCATAATCGCAAACAAGCATGTAGAATAGGTATCATCGCTAAGCCCAGAAATGCAAACACTTTGATGTAATCACCCGTCCCACCTCGGCGCATTGATGATCAATGCCATCAAACAACCCGACATGACTCCTGTCACAGGCAATGTAATTAACCAGCCCATGTAAATCCAAAGCACAAGCTTCGGATTAATACATCTCCAATCCCCATTCGCCAACCCAACACCCACCGTGGCTCCCGTGATGCACTGCGTAGTAGACACGGGTAAAGACAGCCTCGTCGCCATAAGCACAGTGATTGCACTCGCAAGCTCCATGCAGAAACTGCGACTTGGCGAAATGAGTGTCAAACGGTTGCCCAGCGTCCGCATGACGTGGTATCCGTAAGTCAATAGTCCTACCACGATACATGCGCCGCCTACGACGAGGATCCAGATCGGTATGGCGACGAATTCGGGGATTTCTCCGCTGGACCATACTTGATATGCTGTTGTGAACGGGGCGACTGCGTTGCTGACGTCGTTTGCGCCGTGGACAAAGGATGCTGTTGCGGCGGTGAGGATCTGTAGAGCGGAATACATGTATTCTGCACGGTTGTCGTAGTGCGCTGATCGAGCATGCATGTCTTCCAAGTCCCAATTGAGGATATTGTTCCGCTTCTGCATGGCCACGACGTCCTTCTCCAGTCCGCGGAGTAGTACCCGGTTCACTTTCCATGCCATTACTTTTGGACTGTTCCATGCGCCGTCGGGTCGGGGAGGTATGAATTCTGATGAAGCACGAGGTTCAAAGCGGCCTGGGGGTGTTTTGGGAGGTGTCTGAGCTGGCGGTGGGAGAATCCATTCGTCATCGCGGTCGAGATCAGGCAACTGGCCGTCTGGCGTCTGAATCGATTGGAGAAGAGTCTCGGAGGTACGTAAATGGTTGAGTTCCTCCTGCGTAAGATGTCCCTGGTAGTAGTCTCTGATGCGAGGCTTGGAGAATCCAGCTGGAGTCGGCGGAGGTGGTGATCGCCAGAGGAGAAGTGGTCCTTGAAAGACATGATACCATTTGAGAGTCCAATCCTCGTGCATTATTCTCGTCCATAGAAAGGGGAGTAGAAAGAAGATTTGGAGGAGAGTCATTCCGGTAGCTGTAGCAAAGACTGAGATGACGATATCTCGAGTAGATAAGTTGATAGTATGGATCCCTTTCCAGACGAGAAGCATCGTGAGTGCACCTACTGTCAAGTAGGTATAAAATGGGATGGAGTAGAATGCCCTCCTAACAGCTGTCTGCTTCGTCAAGATGAACTTCTTGGTAAACATGAACAGCACAAACCCCATACACCCTGCGATTAACGGCGCAATGATCCACGCCGCAAAGATCTGCGACACTCCATGCCATCCCCAATTGATCTTCGTGATGCCTATCGATGCCGTAGCTGCTCCAACGAGTCCCCCGATAAGTGAATGTGTTGTCGAGACAGGCAATCCTTGTCGAGTCGCAAATGTCAGGAAGAGCGAGGACGACATGATAGTGCACATCATGACTAGAAGTAGAACGCCAGGAGAGGTGTCGTAGTGATGAGGGTCGACAATCTTTGTTCGGATGGTATCCGCTACTCGAGACCCGACTGATACACTGCCACTGAATTCGCAAACTGCTGCTACGAGCATTGCTTGCTTCATGGTCAGCGATCTCGAGGAGACTGACGTGCCAAACGAATTGGCGACATCATTGGCGCCTTAAACGTCAGCATAATTCAACAAGCCACTTGAAAGACTCACCAATGTTCCAGGCATCGAGGCAGGCAAAGATAACAGTAAGAGCAAAAATGTAATCATACTGATGAAGAACCGCCATCTCATTCATGTAGAAACAATAATTGTATATCAAGAGTTTAGCTGCTGTCTCCACGACAGCGATGTTCTCAATCCATGATCAAGCAAGACAACCATCAACAAAGGTCGATAAGCACTGGTCAAAGCATACACAAGCTGCAGTCGACGGATGATCGTGGGTCCCAAGCTCCCTTTAAACACCCAAAGGAACGGTTAAAGTATCCGCGCTCCCGCAAAAAGTGTGCGTCCTTGCGAAGCTATGATTCGATAGGCGAGACGTCAAATACGATCTTGGCTTTTTCCCGGTGGAGAAACGGGCGATGCAGGGGGTGAAATTGATCGAATTGAGGACCGAGCGAGACTTGTTAAAGATGTTGTCGAGATTTGAGGGACAAGATGTCGATGAGCCAATGATAGGATTAGGATGGAGCACGAGGTTGGTGAGAGACGCGTGTTGAGGCGATACTAAAGAAGGATGATACAATTCAAGAGACTTGGCGGTTTGGAAGCTAACAAGAAGGTTGTTTCAACGGAATCAACGGATATTTAAGGCTTTTCTGTGTCATTGTGGCTCATATATCATGACTTCATCTTCGCCTGGTTTGAGTGAAGCCATTTCATCACCACCACAACGAGGCATATCTACCAGCACCTCCACGAATAAGCATCTCTATGAAATGAGCCAAAGATCTCACTGCGGTCCCTGCCGAGACAGCAATCGAAGATATCACATCACTTCGATATCCTTGACCGAGCTCATCAGACGTCAAACTAACAACGCCACACCTACATATTGACACCCGTTGATAGTATCTTAGCGTCTCGGCTACTTCTTTGTCTGCAGAGCCCCTTGTCTTGAGGCTCCAGGAACAGCCTTAATCCCACGTGCCATTGAAGCTACCCGATCGGGCGACCGAATTGGCCGACATCATGAGACGATGTGTCAGAGGTCAAGGCAGTTTCTGGCTCAGTGGGCGATTCTTTTGAAACTCGTGAATGTAGCAGTGTAAAGTCTATCAAGGTCGCAAGGAAAAGAAGCGAGGTGTTGATGGCCAACATCTCGTAATGTCTTTCGATTCAGGGGGGAGTCAATTAACATGTCATGAAACAGAATCCTCGTCTTTTCTATAATTAATTAGATCAAGCCATAATCATCATGTGAGCTATTAGAGATATTCTGTCCACGCAACCTCTAAATCGTAGATGAAGCCATCACCACTTCAAAGATACGTACCTCTCCATCCGATCATTCTCCACTTTATGACCGATCAATCATGTCAATCTAACCTCGGCCCGTCTCTTCCCCGATTCCATCTGCGTCACTTGCTCTATCAATTCGCCATCGCATTCTCAATATCCAAACCACACCTACTCAATCCCACTAAACAACCATTTCACACCTTAAACCACACACAAGCACAAGCAAAAATGTCACGCCTTCTCCCCCGACGCATCCTCATAACCCCCCTCCGCACAACCCGCCTCTCCTCAACATTCCAAACCCGCCCCTCACCACCAAAACTCCCCGCCGACCAACAAGCAGAATTTGAGCGTCTCCAGCGTGCAGCCTCCGTATCATCTGCCTTCCAGCCCGAAGAAGCATCATCCGCTGCCACTACGCCTGCTACGTCGCAGGTCCGCCACACGACCACACCCGAAAAGACGGATGATGTGAATGTTGGCTTGTTCCGTGGTGCGCCGCCTGAGTTTGAGGGTGATACGAATCCCAAGACCGGAGAGGTTGGAGGCCCAAAGAACGAGCCTTTGAGATGGGGTGGGGAGGGCGATTGGTCTTACAATGGACGAGTTACGGATTTCTAAATTCCATCGAAAGCTGTGCCTACAAAAGGGGAATTGGGTTCACCATGTGGTGGCGACTGTACAAAATTGTATCAAAACTAGACGAGGCGACTTAGACTCAAAGGCCAACACCTTCTGATTAAACTTGTTATTATCATAAGAGGGGTATTCTAATGCTACAAGACCTTGGTTTCTCTGCCCTGCAATGCAATGACACCAACGCCTTTAATCAACATGTGACAAATCGTGACGACCAGGTCATTGATCCGTCTTCTCCCCTGTGGCTGGAGTTTCGGCGGCATCGTCCATGTTTACGTCCTGAACCTTTTCCTCGCTCTTTTCTTTGTCTTCTTCGTCGTCTGCAGATGACTGATTCTGCTTGTCGCCTTCTGCTACGGTGTCATTATTCTTCGATGCTGATGACTCGGGCTCCTTTTTTCTCCATGTGGCAGATATTCCTCCTCTTAGTCGTCCCTCTTTGTCTTTGTCGAGATCAATGCCGTTGATATTACCGAGGCTTCCTTTGACCTCGCGCATAGCTTTACGCATGCGCTCACGTCGAGCTTTTCCGCGAAGTCGAGCCTGTGGTTGCGCGCCGTTTTCAACCCATCGTATACTCTTGATCATATAGCTGATACCGTCGTGAACCGAGTGGCGATGGCCGTAGTCTCCGCCAAATTCTCGGCTAGAGATCCCATGTCGCGTAGAAGAATAGTATTTGACCAGTCGAGGAAGGACCAGAACGTTGACGTGCAGATCGCGTTGCGCGGGGATCGACATGGGGCCGCTGGGGGGAGGGGCCGTGATGAGGTCTTCGGATTCGGGGTCAACAGTCGAGTTCGCTGGCTTCTTACGTCGCTTATCGGTGACTCCTTGATCAATGTCCAAAACCGCGTTGTCAACGTCCTCGGCCCATTCTCCCTTGATCCAACCACTGTGGATGCATGCCGCAACAACATCAGAATCGTCGGTATAAACGTCAGTACCCCACAGATATCCTCGTGAAGTTATCTCTTCTCTTGCAATGGAAGAGAGATGGATCCTTGGAACCTTGACTGTCAGAATACAATTCTCCTTGTTCTTAATCATATCCCATGGCAATGGTTTCGGGTTAGAAGCAAAAGCTCGATGTGTAGAGGTACTTGGCACTAATCGCCCAGGTTTCAGTCCGGGATCGTAGATGAAATCTCCAAGATGGTGTCTGGGTCGGTCTGAGACAGATTCCAACACAGCCTTTGATGATATGATTGTTTTTGATTTCGGGGGAATGGCCGGGGTCGAGTTCATCGTGGCTTGTTTCGCTGGCTGGTGCTGGTGTGTATGTACAGGTCGAGGAGGGTGGTGGTGATGAGGAACAGGTGGGCCTTTTTCGCCAGGAGGAGCACCAGTCTTGAAGTTCTTGAAAGGCGCAGTACCAGTCAATGGCGCTGAGTCGGCTGGATGATGATGGTGATGATGCGGATGACTATTACGGTCAGCGAAATCAAGAGAAAACGGCAAGCCAACGTACTGATGATGATGGTGATGCTGGTGAGTCTTGGGACGCTTTGCCCCCCTGTTTGCTGGAGTCGCTCGTCCTGAGCTGTCATCATCGCCCTTTCCGTCATCGTCCTTCAACTTTCTTCTTCTGCCTTTGGTGGTCTTGGTTCCTGCCTCTGTACCTGAATCGGGTGTTATGTTCTCCGAGTCCTCGCGCTTAGCGAGACTTGCATTTGTGAAAGGCATGGCTGTAGAAGCGATGGGACTTGAGACACCCATGACTCCGTTGCCAATACCCGCAAACATGCGACCGAATTCGCTCTTGATCCCAGGCTCACCAGTTGGTCCAGGTTGCTGTAGTTGCGCGCCTTGTACAGCTTGTGGGAGTGGCGAGATTCTACCCTTTCGGTTCATCTCCTGGATGGCTAACAAGTTACGCTGGCCGTTCGGGGCTGAGGCATCGTCACTATTCCTATGTCGTGGGGAGTCATATGGCCCAGGGCCATGAGCTCCATTATACGCAATTGTTGGTGGTGGCGGCCCTTCCTCTGGGCGTCGATGAGGGTGTTGTGGTTGTTGTGTAGGGATTAAAGTCATACGCGCTCGATCTGGGGACTCGTATGGTGCTGGTCCAGGTGGCATATTCTGAGCTGGCGGATGTGAGGATGGCGCGTATCGATCAGGTGGGGGCCCTTGATAAGAGTGACCATGAGGCGGATAAGGCGCGCCTGGGGGATAATCGGGATGTCGCTGGTGATCCATGGGTGCTCGATAGCTAGTGTCGGGGCCTGGGCGACCCCATTGCGCATCTCTAGGATCCCGTTCTCGCATGTCTCTAGGATCGCGGTTTTGAGGATCACGAGGGTCGCGAGGATCTCTGATATCCCTCGGGTCACGATCTGGCGGTCGGCCATACGGTAGAGGATTCCGAGGTGGTTCGCGGTGCCCATATTCGCCGGGATGTATCGAGTGTCTTCCTGAGTCGCTGCCGGAGTATGCGCGTTCTCTTCTTTCTCGTTCGCGTTGCTCTGCTTCACCCATTCGCTCGCGTTCGGCCCTATACCGGTCCTCGTACGGGTTAGGTCGCAATCCAACTCTTTCGGGGTTGTATTCCATGCCAGGCGGAGGTCTGCCCATTTCATCTCGTCGTCCGTATGCTTCTTCTGGCCCTGGCGGTCGTCCCATCTCCATCGGTCGAGGCATTCCCGGATACTTAGGCTGGCTGCTCGGCCGTGGAGGAGGTCCTGGTGGTAGCCTGCCAGGTTCCCTTGCATGATCTGCAGAGCCCGAGGGGTGTCTTGAATAGGCAGACGGTGTGCTGTAGCGTGGGACTTCAGGTGTTGGGTAGTGTCCAGGCGGTGAGTTCCTGGGCTCGTAAGGTCGCTGATGATCGGGAGTATGAGGTCGACGAAATGGCGGGTAGTTGGAACTTGCAGAGTGCATTCGCGGTGAAGCATGGACTGCAGTCGCGAAGCCAGGACCAGAGACGGGTGGCCCAGAATGAGGAGGATAATGCGATGGCGGAGGTTGCGATTCGCGCATGGCTGGAGGTGGACCGCCCAACATTGACGATATCGACATGGAGCTGTTACTGCTACCTGATCTCGCCAGCGCGCCGAGGGCAGGAAGTTCGCGACCTGAAGGAAAAGACATCGGGGGGCCGACGGCAACAGGAGGACCAGGTTGTGGAGGAGGAGGCCCGTAGCCCATCATGCTGTGCGCCTGTTGAGATTGATTTTGCGGCGGCTTCGCCCCCAGTTGTGGAGGCGACGTCGGAGGGGGCATTTCGCGATTGAGAGTTCCAAGAGAGTTGATGGCCGCAGAGTTTTGGAAACGCGCGTGATTTGATTCGTGGCTTGTATGACGGATCGTTGGGGCGTAAATGGAGGTATCGGAGGGTCGTCGTTGGGCCAAACTGTGAGGAGCAGCATACGCAAGGTTTTGGTCGGGGCTCAAATTCTCAGCATGAGGAGGATGAGGATGATAAGATTCGGCGCGCGTGATTCGATAAGAATGCGGAGGTGAGGCGATGGGATAGAATACAGCCGCAGTCGCGGTGGCCAATGCGCTGCCTGCAGAAGGGATCGTGATGACGCCGTTTGGTGTTGGTGATGGTTGTTTTGTTGTTGTTGGAGAAGCGGGAAACGGAGCTGGATTTGGAACTGGCACAGGAACTGGCACAGGAACTGGAACTGGAACTTGAGGGAAAGGAGAAACAATAGCGTATGGTGACGGCGAAAAGGGAAGCTTGGGCGGATGCCGTGGATCCATGGCGCCAAATTTTTAGCTCCAAAATTCCCTTTCGCTTTAACAAGGCGCTTTTCCTCTTTGGCCCTGAGTCCACCCAATCCTGTTCCCACCCCAGGAAATCTCCAAAGAAAAAAAAATGCCAGTCAGTGGAGAGGTCAGGTCGAGTCGAATCCACTAACTCTAGTCAGGTTAACAAATTGCATTCAACGTTTTGAGAGTCTGCGATAATTGGGTTTAGTTTGCGCGGGAGTGAAAAAACAAACAAACAGACGTTGTGAGGTAAAAGTAAAAATGCGCAACTGATGTATCCGCAGTGAATCAGATCGCTACAAGAGCGCACGCGCAAAGCTCAGAAGCGAAAAAGCAAAACGGCCGTGATTATGCGACAAAGCTCGCGAGCGGTAAGCAAAAAAGAGATGTACATACATCATACAATACAGTTACCACACACGAACACGCAAAAAGCAAGGAACGACACGTGCCAGATACGAGAACAACGTGATACTGACGATGAGACACAACAAATGGTGCAAATGTTGAAAATAATCGAGGTTTTTCTTGTTGGAGGAGTAAAGGCCGGCAGATAGATGGCTCCACGAGGTGACAGTAAAGTCCACTCTTCATGTCAACCACACACAGTTGAAACTGAGGTGTTGTGCTGGCTGGCTTAAAGCAGGACAGAGGCGTGATCAGAAACAATCACATCACCCAATAGATCGACTTTGTTGTTACACTGCTGTGCCCCGGCTGGGGTGTAATGAGAATCCGATTTTGTACTAAGATCGAGACTAACAGAAAAGCAATAGCAGGGCTATAAGTCGATATCATGACAAGTATGAGCTCAGGCCTTATTCTCTTATCTAGGCTTCTGTCGCAAACCAAGGATATCACCTCGACTTCATCACGCTCACCTCGTCTGCACGATGATACCGTATGTACTGTATGAATACCGTGTCTAGCTCATCATGGCTTGAACGCCCAGGACCAGGACCCGCGGCGAAAAAGATGGACAGGGATCGGGGCATGGGGAGAG
>JABSTL010000321.1:0-22174 GCA_013759095.1 Fusarium sp. NRRL 29148
ATAATTCTCCCGTCAGCCTTGATGTATATTGGATAGTTGCTGTGAATTGACCTTGTGATAATTCTGTGCCATTTTCGAGCCTCAAAAGTAGGTTGGTGGCTTCTTGATGAATATCAGTTAGGCAGCAAGGGCTGCTCTGAATAAACGCCAAAGGCAATACTATGCATCGAGTCATTCTGGGTAAACAACGGACTGTTTCCTCTTCGACTATGAGCTTGGGCGCAAATGGAGGACTTGCCTGGAGATTTTGTAGATCTTCCTCGTAGCATATATAGCCAGACGTCACTGATAGTCCTCACAAGAGGGTTCACCATAGAGCCCACTATTGGCCTGTTAAAGTCCCTGCAAGACCTCGGGGTGGCCATCGTACATTGGACCACCGTTCTAAATAATCTCGTTCAGCACCAATCAAAGTATTGGCATCCCGAACAACCACCGAGCCATCATTGCCGAAGGTGACGCGCCTGTTGCGCTATGAGCATAACGGTGTTGGCCAGACCTCGACGATATGTTTGTGGAGATGTTCTGGATTACACTGCTTTTACCGGACCTGCTGATGGGCTAAACCCTTGGATGAACACGTCTGCTTCATGGTCGGTTTCTATAGCTCGGGCAGATGAGTTCAGCAGTCAGCCCGTGTTTCAACTCGGCCTTGATACTGCAAGTTTTGTTCATGACTGAGTAGTGATCTCGGACAGCCTCGGCGACATTGAATGCTTCGTAAAAGCCTTGCTCCATTCAATGAGAGCTTGAGGAACCTCAACCGCGCGGTCAATGCAGCTGACACGAATGTTGTCGGGTGCATGGATACACATACGTCGACCAAGGGTGTCTCCGAATTGTTGAAACCCTCGTACACGCAATAATACAATAGTTCCAAGAGTATCAGCTGTCCAGCTACTGATGTTATCTTTGCCATTGGAGACGACTGATTCGAAGAGACCCAAGGTAAGCACAGCATCTAGAGTGGCATTGAGCATTGCCGTTACTGGGTCAGTAAGACTCGCATTGGTTTGTTCCAGCGCCGTTAAGAACTCTTAGAATGCAAGATCTAGCGTCTCTTGACTCCGATGACGTCTGGCTAGGGCAGCCCATAAACTGTGATATCTACGAAAGGCAGCAAAAGTTGGTGATGTTTGTAATAATGTAGATTGTCCCCTCTGTTACAGTGTCCGGCTAGCTGCTCGGATTATTGCAAATTCTAATTGCCCACTTTGTGCTTTGCCCAATAGGTATATAGGCCGCTCAATCAGATAGACAGTCATGTAAGCAACCCCGAAGGGCTGTATATAGTTGGTGCCATACTGGGAAATTATATCGATAGAAGAGAATGCGTTATTTTTAAAGGGCCCTGTAGAGATTTAGTCTATGCTCTTTTGGCCTTCATAGTGCAGTTCCAGGCTTGGCCCTTAGTGTGAGTGTTTATTGAACAAAATTGACAGTTCAGGGACATTCTCTGTTACTTAGCCCTTTTAATCAGTGCAAGATGGAGTTGCTCCATGAGGAATTTAGTGCTTGAAACCTAGGAAGGGTGTACGAGTTGGGTGGTGTTTAGCTGCCAGAAACCAGCATCAAGCCATATGGAGCAATTGCTTACACGTGGTTACCAGAGAGGCAAATTTGCCATGCCAGGGCAAATGATAAGGATTAATTCGCAGTGGACCTCTATGTAATTCATCATTCAGTTTGGAACAATAATCGAATGTTCTGTGCCGTTGCTCCACGGATGATCTCCTCGGTGAGTCGGTGAGTGAAACATTCCGTGCAAGCCAGCGTCACATCAAGCGTCTCGAAATTGTTTGAGATATTGGATAGCGAAATTGGTGTTACGACCCGCAAATAGTACCTGCAAGACATGGCACGAGGCGGTGTCATGACAAGAACTTGAGAAACTCGGTAAGTTCTTGCGTCCGGCTGCCCGTCATCCCGCAAGCATTGATCATGGAAGTTTGGTAATCGTACCACTTCAATTGGTTGTGATTACTCCGTAAATTCCCAAGACTCGAAAAGTGATGGATGACGGTTGACCTACAAGGGTTGATGCCAGTTGTAATCTCATTAAAGTGCCTCATCACTTGCGGAGAGCTATTTCTGGGGATACCAATGGCGAGAGTTCCCCAGTGCCAGTGGGGGATGGAGTATGTCACTATACCACTGAACAAACTTGTCTGTGCTAAATCCCAGCGGTTGTCAGTTAGTGCCAATGTCGTGCTTTGATCGAACCCTGACTAAAGATGACCATCGCGAATGATCGGAACCGAATCATCCGATGACTCCGGGATATTCTCGCGGCACTCAGCAACCCCAATTGCTTGGGCATCTTCATTCTCCAAAACATTACAAAATTTAGCTCAACAGAGAATAATATCAAGCCAGGTCAAACAATATTTTGTCGCAGGACAATGGACGTTAACGAGACTCTGCGAGACAAGATCTCGGGCGCTTTGACGAGTTGAAACATCCCGAGATGCGGCAGAGACAAACAAAGCCTCAGCACGGCACGAGCAAGCATAAATCTGACACGATCTCAATTGAATCTCTGTACACTTTGCAATTATCGGCAGTGCTGTAGAATCCAAGTTGAATCAGCAGATGTTCGATACCCAAGGCATGAAGAAAGCAGCCCATTTACTCCACAATCCACGCCACTTGCGCCCCCGCATGGTACGAATCTGACAAGCCCTGAGACTGGGGTCGGTGGACTGACCTGATGAATCTACTATACGGAACTCACCGGTGATATAGCAAGATATTGAGACAACTTAGAATAGGGATAGAGGGAATTGATATAAGACAATGCCCAATTCAGCTTGTTCAGACCGGCATCATCACTGAACACTCATCGACAAAGACAAGCATCTCATCTCAGCTAATATCACGGTCCTACAAGTATCATATGCATTCACAGTTCAATCTTACAGCAAAACTTCATCATGACGACCAACTCATTCGGCGGAGCCCTCCCTCGCTTTGACTTCCCGTCCCAACCTGCCCCATCTGTATCTCGCATGGCGCGCATCCACAAAGCCCTCCCCGTTGTATTAGTCGCAGCAACCGTGGCTGGTAAGGCTTCTAAATAGCGCGTCGCCAAGATACACTAACAACTCGTAGCTGTAGCACTCAAGACTACCCAAGAGGCCCGAGAGTCTCATACCTCCATTCCCGCCATGTTGTTTGGCCGCGCTCCAGCTCAAGGCCTGGTACCTCAAGGGCAAGGCATCATCGACAAGCAAAATGTTGACTTGGGCGCAAAGCCGACCAAGTGACAATCTACATATCTAAATGGAGCCGATCTTTGGATCGTATGGATAAGATACAAGTCTGGGACATGATATTACCGAGAGCTGGGCTGGATCCCGTACACCATTTAATCAATAAAAGGACCATTGCAACAATGACTGATATTTTTCAATACCATTGAAGCAGCCAACATGGAATGAAAGTCAAGAGCATTGACCAATTCTAGAATTTCGTCAGTGCTAGCTGTTGTCTGCAGTGTGCTAGAGTAGGCAGATTTTCCATACACACATGTTATTATGAGGAGCTCCCATCTGGCACCATCGAGGCGCGCTGTTCCGCAACTGGCAATTTTTCGTCCCTTCATAAACGTGGCGTTTCAATCACGCGGGGATCTAAGGATAAGCCCTTTCTTTAATTGAGAACAAGCGAACTCAAAACCTTATCGAGTTTCATCACAAGCTTTGAGTCTCTTAGTCCATGTGGTGGCTTGCTTCTAGAACTTACATAGCCAATAATGTCCCCACAGCATGAGTCGCGACAAAATGGACTCCAGCCCACTAGCCCGATCCTCACTACTGGAAGCTGGGGTAGAATCTGGGGTAACGCGATACATACATAGCGTAAATCTTATGTGGTCTGACACTGATTCAGCGCCCTGATGTCATTTGCAGCTGAAAGATTAATCCTTGTTCCTCCACACCATCACCAGAGCTTCCCCTGAGTTATCTTTAGCACTATTGAACGCCCGTCAGCATGTGTGAGTGGTTCTCTATCCCCTGACCCTGCTTTGATAACGTTTTAAAAAGAACAGCGCTCCCTGGGTCTCCTTCCCCTCCGTCCAGAGTGGATCAGATCGACAACTAAACATGGCTTTATCCTCGACAGTCGAGAAGGACATTACTATTGCATGCATATGCTCCGCTCTTATCCTGTCACGATGCGCCTATCGTATCTACCATCGGTACAAGGGCAATGGAGGTTCCCATCGAATCTGGCATGCCGACGATGTTTACATGGCCCTTGCTCTGCTGCCTCTCACCTCGCGCACCGTCTGCGTCGCCCTATCATTCACCTTGAACCCCTCTAGCTCACGCCTGCCTGTAACTAAGGAGGAGGCGGCAGCTCAAAACATAACTGTCGAGAAGCTTGAACATGATCGGACTGTTGGGGTCTCGCTACTAATTGGCACTCGGTTGAGCTACCTTCTAATGTTAGACTCCTTGCCTGGACGCCTGTTTCATATACTAAGACCTATAGTCTGTGGATCTTGAAAGCTGCCTTGCTTTCCTTTTACTCTCGCTTCGTTCAGGTGACAAGTTGGGGCAAGATGGCAGTCAGGCTGCTATGGTGTCTCTTACTTGTTTCTCTTATTGTTATTATCGTAGCGATATTAGCCGAATGTCGCCCGATATCTTTGTATGTGTTCCGTGTCCCTTTGGCCGTTCATTGTTAACCGTTCCAGGATGTGGAAGCTCGCCCCCAATGAAGATCGTACGTCTCTACTTGCTTGTCGCTTTGCGATAGTAAACCTGATTCCACCAATCAGACTGACGCATAACAGAACCTGTTTGTCAGAAAGGCATGGTGTACTTCTTCGCTCTGGCCGCCGGCAATATCAGCACAGATATTGCACTGCTCATACTGCCTTTCCCGACCCTCTCCATGGCGAGATTGAACACGAGAACGTAAACAACCTCGCGGTTCTTGATGGACATTACGCTGACAATCGCCAGTAAGATCCAACTCGGAATCTTGTTCAGTATCGGCATTTTAGTCATCACGATTACAATTGTGCGAGTACCACTTATCCTTGGCGATGCCATGTCTCAAAAGGCTCGGTCCACAGTAAGTGTCTCAGGCTGGGATTTGCTCAAACCAACAGGGGTCTGACATCAATTAGTGGGCAACTATAGAGATTCTCTGCGGTTGCATTGTGGCCAACACTCCTTTCTTTTACGGGATCTTGAGAGAGCTTGGGCAACACAAGGGTACACAGCCTTCAGCTTCCGATCCGACTAGATCAGAAGGCCCATTCTATCTACAGAGCAAAGGAGCAGACCACCGCTGTTATGAGCTACAGCCTGCAAACAGTGATGCCGCACACAGTGATGGGAACAATAATTCACAGGACCTAATCATTGTACCATAATAATAAATCCCCTTAATTACTATTGCCAATAAGACAGAGCATCTCACGACGGTAACACTTAATCTCCCTAGTTTACCCATATGGGATGAAACAGACAAATCAGCTCTATTTTAATTGACACTCCAATTACCCTGTTAGCACGTCAGCTGTCTATAGCTCTGGAGGGGGCCACCGTTTAGAAAATACAAGTACTGCAGGTACTCCAAGTCATCAACGGACTCCGTCTTCCGCTTGTCCACGCCAGGGACCTCTTCGTGCGCGCGCCAGAATTCTTGCTCAAAAGTTGGATGTTACCAGGCTGCAAATGACATAAGCCGTAACCTTTCCTGGAACGTTTACGGTTGTCAACTTGGAGTTGATGCTTAACCCCCTGCAGTATCTTGTGCTCATAGTGGCAAAGCTTCAATCGCAAACCGCTTTGTTTGACTTTTTTCATCCGTTCAGCACTACATGTTCGCATGAAGCGTGATTGCGGCCATCGAAATGGCCCATGTTCATCCATACTTCTACCTCCCAACAAACTTCCACCGGTGCTTGGTTTCTCTCTAGTAATCCCTCTACTATCTTTTGCTACAAAACAGCCAGCAACTGCGAAAGGCTTGATGCCTCAGTCTTGACTTAACTTCATGTCAACCTCGTCGTTGTTGTGCCCTGCTCTTTGGTACCGTCTACTGAACAGGACATGGCGAATAGGATCGAGCATAGTACCAGAAGAAGTATTCTATTCGCTAGTTTTCCAGACTCTAAAAATGAATGAAGTCTGCCACTGTGCATCAAAGCCCGCCACTGGCACTGGGCTGCTTGGCCAAACAGGGCCATGCGACAGTATACTCCGGCAGCACCTGGCCAGCAAGTTATATATCAACCTGAGACGACTCTTCAAACCTGAACCGCAACAAAATCTCGATCTTTACTATCAACCAAGTCTCGGGTGAGACCAGATAACGATACCAGCAACTCACAAGCAAACACAGTACGCTCTCAACATGACCATCATGGATGACTCCCAGTCTCGTGTTAGGCTACTCGAGGAAGAAGTGGCCGAACTGCGACGTATGGCATCATATCTCTCACTCCAGATATCCGACCGAAATGAGGCTCAGGATACCTCCAAGGGACTCTGTGATGACACAAATACCAACAGCAACGCCGTAAGCACCCCTGCACCTTCAGAATTGTCTCTGGTCTACGGAAGAGGAGATATGCGATCCTACCTCGCGACTCCTGATCCCAGATTTGAAGAAGACGCTTGGCTTTACAATAAACCTCCAGAGTGGGCCTGGTTAAAGGGGTTCCTTCTCTGGGCCAGACAAGGTACTGAGTGGGCTTTTCCCCGCTACGTATTCTCTTACTTACAGCACGAAAATGCTGGGCAATGCTCCGCCGGGGATAGTTGCTATCATTGGAAAGAGGTAAGCGACCCTGCCACTGGAACTGTGATCTCGGAAGTCTTTTGTGCTGAGGTCAACACATTCGAGGAGTGCCTCAGTCTCGGATCAACCCAGTGCCCTGACTTTGAGCCAATCCACAGAAAGCCAACCGTTTTCTTCAATGAGATTCGGCCCAACTTCGAGGTGCTCGAAACCGTGAAGGTTATCGATAACGAGAGATTCGCAGTCTTGATGTTTCGAGTCATCAATGACCCAATCGGCCAAAACCACTGGATGGATAAGTTTGGGAGACTCATTGATTTCGGCGCCTTGGAGTGAACAGCCGTATATGGTCTTGGGGTTAGAGAACGGGGATCTCGAGGCAGGTTGGGGTGTATGTTCACTCAGTGGCCTTGTGGGACTCATGGACTGCGGAAGCAAGTCATTCAGTCGTGGAAGTAGTTTTGATGGGGTTGCCAACTTGTGAGTTAACTAGGTGTTTCCTGGCTTGGCCACATTGGCTTTTGGGATGCCGAGACTGTTATGCTTGATATATTTTGAGGACATGCACTTTTTACGGGGACGCTGCAGTGGTTCTTCACTGGTAGTACTATATCGCATTAATAAAACAGACTTTATAGAGCCTTCTGCCTTATCATAAACTCAGAGAAGAAGCCGTCAAGAGAATCATAATCATCAAGCTCTCCCACGTACGACACATATTGGTCAGGCCGCAAGATAACCACACAGCCCTGATCAGGCTTGATACCAAACGTCTCGTACAGCTTTCCATGTCCCTCATGATAAGACTCATCGTCCACAAAGATCTTGTGGTAATCCCAACCGTCAACCTCGTGATACGGTCGGAGGACCTCTGGGAAGTCGAAGATCTCGTGGTCCTGACGTTTCGAAGCATGCACCGTGATCACCTCGATGACGGAATCGTATCGAGCTGAGGCCGGTGTGAAGCGCTTGAGGAACGAGGACTCAGCTGACAACTTGTCGCACAGTGACTTCATTCGTTTGTTCTGGCTGTCGAGATCGATATCTCCGGGAAAGACCAGAAGTCTCCATGATCCATTGCTTCGGAGAAGTTCTTGCAGATGCCAGGGTCTAGCGTCGGATTGGCTCAAAACTTTGACGCTGGGCATACGCATACCGAGCTTGATCTCTGGGGCCAAACCCTGCCTCTTGGCAGCGATATCCTTCAGGCCAGAATCATCAGAAGTAGGTTTGGCGACAATGTTGCTTCGACCATAGTCCACAGCTGGAGTCCGTTAGCTATGAGCGTCAAGTCTATTGAATGAACTTACCAATTCCACTGGCGAACAGATTGCCCTTCTCAAACGCTTCACGGAACTCATCCATACTGATGCCCTCTTCGTCCATGATATCCTTTGCCGGACGGCCAGAAAAGAGGCGAGAGAACTTGTGATCGAAGTCGATAAGAGCTTTAGCAATGCCCTTTCTCTCACTCTCGTAAGTTTTGAGTATCGATCGGCTAGCAAGGCCCTTGACAACGTTGGCGACTTTCCAACCGAGATTGAAAGCTGATATTGTTAGCTCAGTCAAGAAATTGTTTTGAGGTGAGAGACTCACAATCTTGCATGCTGACATTCATACCCTGACCAGCCTTGGGGCTATTGGAAGTTGTCAGCAGGTTTTTGCATCATGTTTGAGATGGGGGAGCATACCTGTGAGTATGAACAGCATCGCCAGCGAGGAAAACCCGGTCGTAGGCCGAGAAGTTGGACCCGACGCGCTGTCCAATCTGATAAGCTGTCCACCAATCCAACTTGCGGTATGTCAACTTATAAGGAGCAAGAATCTTCTGAGCCGACTCAAGAATGACATCAGGTGTGATCCATGAACGATCAGCTCTTGAATCCTGCTCCCCAATCTTCGCCGTTGTTGTAAGCTGGATGTAAAGCCTGACCAACTTGTTCTCTCTTGGAATGACCATGACACTTCCCGAGCTCGCCGAGTGAATCGCACAGCGTTGTCGGATATCAGGGAAATCAGTGATCGGCACGATATCAAGAACACCCCAGATGTAATCTGTTGATTCACCCTCAAGCTTGAAGCCGAGCTCCTTTCGGACCCATGAGTGAGCGCCGTCGGCACCGAGCATGTACTTCGCCTTTACTACCTCAACAGTGTCGGCCTTATTGTTCAGTTCAGCAGCTTTGAGCATATCGGCTGTATCATCTGGCGAAAGGTTGCTGCGGAACAGGCCGTCCTGAACAGTAGTCCCATTGGCAGATGTTGATGTCTGCTTTGGCTGAGCTTCCTCCTCACTGAGATGTCGGAGGTTGACAGTGATGGGGTATGCATCTGGGTCTTCAACAACCTTCGGATCAATTTCTAGGCTCGTTGGCATGACACCCCGCTCTACTGAAACCTTTCCCTGGCTGAAGTCATTGATAGCGTCGAGGAAGAATCTCTCAATGCGACCTTGGTGAAGAACAACCTGCTGAAAGCGACTGATGCCAGGAATCGTATCGGCAATCCTTGAACTTCGGCGAAGAACACCCTTCTCATCAGGGTTCCAAAGGGATATTTCGAGCATGTGATTGGATTCAATCCAAGCTCGGTGCGCAAAGCCGAATGAGTCGAAGATCTCGAGCGTTCGGCATTGAAGACCGTCTGCTTGGCCATTAAAGATCTACAAATGTGTCAGCTGAGCGGACACAAAGAGTCAAGAGACGAGTGAGCGTACCTTTGTTCCTCTCTTGTCGACGATGCGTGTTTTGATGCCGCATTTGGCGAGCCATGTTGCCATCATCAGACCGGCAGGTCCGGCTCCAACGATGAGGACATCGACATGGTCTGTGTTTGCACCAACGGCCATCTTCGTGTGTTTGTTTTTTTCGTATTTGCTCGGATGGGGTGGAGTTTCTGATAGTGAGGGAGTAATATCTTCAATATGCCAAGATACACTCGCCAGATCTTATACTCATTGACGATGGTCAAGTGATGCAAGGGCGAACCGACAAGTTGGTAGATCCGAGTCGGAAGACGGGTGCTTATGTGCCTTGGCACGTGAGATCGGAACAGTTACGAATGGCCCTCAAGTGAATGGTCAGGCCACATGTACAGAAGCCACATTACGTAACACTTTGTCGGCCTTGATAGATTGAGACTTGTGCCGGAATTACCATCTTGAATCGACGGCAGATTTCCGTAAAGACCTTAACTTTAGCTTGCGGGGTAAAGATGGGGATGAGTTGTGAACAGCGAATAGCGTTAGCCACGCGCTGATAAGCTTATCCGTTTTCGATGGTGGAGCAGTCACCAAGTGAAGCTGTCGGTCCCGATCTGCGTCTGGGGGAAAGGAGCAAGGCTGTCGGAAGGAGAATAATCTGCGGGATGGCCAATCAAAGCCTCGTATGCAAGTGCGGGTCTCCAGTTTCGGATGTTGGCTGATCGTGCAGTTTGACATTTCCGAAATTCTCTTCGGATCCAGGGTAGTCTCTATCCGAGATGGAGGTTTAAAATAATAGTTCGGATACTGGATCGCAGACACATATTGAATAAGTATATCATTATAAATGGAAAGAGACTTTCTTTACCTTATATTCCTAGGGCTGAAGCCGGGGTGTCTTGCATATCTTTCACGAAGGCATGAATGATCTCAGACAGTCAAGAAGCTGCTCTTCTGGGGGGGTTTCAATCGGATATTAGGTGCTTCAACAAAATATATAATACCTAGTGAAACCAAACATGACAACTAGTCCTGTTCTTTGCCCAAAGCTTCCCATTCCTCCAACCTCGCCAACCATTGGTTGGCTTCGCCTACCAGCTCCTCATCATCTTCATCCAAACTCCCGTCCAACTCCTTCACCAGCGCTTGAACATGTTCTCGCATCGGCATCCAGCTCTCCCCAACAGGCACACAACCATAGACAAAGCCAATCAAGAAGTGCTGATATTCTGTATCCTTCTCTTCATTTGCCTTGGCCAGAAATTCTGCTGCAACAACAGCAGCAGTCTCGGGAAACCGAGCAAGCTGATCTCGGCACGGCGTAAAAGGCGGGTTGTTCGCGTCAGCAAGCCAGTCAAACAGCTCAGGCATGTACGGCCTCATCTCCTCAGCAGTGTGTACACGCTCTGTAAGCGTGCGATCGCTGACCATGTCGAATTTGTCCTTGCTGACCCAGACTGCGTTGGGATCTGCGGCGAAGCGCTCAAGAAGACCGGCATTTTGAATGAGAATAGACGTCTGGGCGTAATGCGATGGGTGATGAGAGAAGCTTGAGATGTCAAATTCGGCGAGTGCAGCCAAAGCTGGTCGATAAGGCTGGAGCTTGTCGAGAGAAAGCTTCAAAAGGACAGAGTACAAGGCTTTCTGATGCACCCTCAATGTATCGTAATCTTCATCCTCGATAGCAGAAGTGAGAACAGTCGAGACGGCTTCGACGGTCGCAGGCTCTGATGCGCGGGATCTGATAATGTCGATATCCTCACTTCCATCCTCGAAAAGCGTCTCTCGGTCTGACCAGAGCATTGTCGGCACCTTTTCAGCAAAAGCCTTTTCGCCCAGGGCGGTCAATTGTTCGCGGTTCATGGTGATGAAATGTCGACGTGCCAATGAACAGTCAGTCTTTGGTGGAATGAGAATTGCGAATTGAGGTCTTATGCGCTTGGCAATTATGAATCGCCTTGCAGCCTGATGTTTTGATCGCGCAAGCATCACCAGAAGGAGTCAAGAATAATTGACCAAGCGTCGCTGGCAATAGAAGAAGGGGAATGACTCAAAATAAATAATCCAAGCCCTCAAATTGGGTCAAAGGCCGAAGTCATCAGCAAAGAGAGACGCATGAATAATGTTACCATATCTGGTGTTCGTGTCGCTGAGCTGAATCTTAGTCGAGGCGCTAATGGCCCTCGCCAGCGAGTGACACTGGAGCTTCACTGTCATCATCCCCTGGCATCCTTGCAAATGCGCCTGAGCTAGTTGCTTCGCCACCGCCAAACGGGCTCAGCCTTATCAGTCACGAAAGCCAGGGGTCCAGCCAAATGTAGTAGCTGCGCTCAGTAATCACAAATTGTTGACAGGTGACTCTATTCGGCGTCTTCGCAGTGATCATTGGTAGCACACAAACAAGAAACATGGAAGTTGCATTGCCATCTAAATTATAAAAGGAACGGTCTAGAACAGCCTGTATCCTGGCATGATATGGGCATCCCAGTTATCCTCAAACTCATACCCCATATGCTCACCAGCTCTCCTCACAAGTCGCTTCGCTGGACAATCACTAACAGTGGTCGACGTGGAAGTAGTCGTCGTAGGAAGAGTAGTGGTGAATGCAGTGATCCCAGCCTCTGAGCAAGCCGCGTAGTATTCCTCGGGTGAGTCGCAGTAGGTGGCATAGACAGGAACCTCGGTTGGCTGGATGGTAGTGGCTGTAGGCTCTCCCTCTGCGCGGGCTGCAAGGGTATTCATCGCAGGTCGCCAGGTCGGGAAGGCTGTCGGAATGCGGAACGCAACTTCGCGCTTGAATACGGTTGAAGTCCTGCAAATGTCAGTCTACGATCGAAAAAAGCGGGAAAGAAGTCTTACTCGGGGTATGGGCTGACAGTGACTGTGTTCAGTCTCGAGCAGTCAGCCAGACGGCTCTCTCGTGGAGGCTCGCCGTTCAAACCATCAATGCCGACAAAACAGGCATCGGAAGAAGTGGCCGATTGAACAGCATCGGACGAGGCAGTCGTCTCTGCTGCAGTGGTTGTCTCAGCACTGGACGTTTCGACTCCGACGATCTGTCCATTCTGACATTGTTCCTCTGCATCACCATGTTAGCAAGATAAAACGCAGAAGCTACGTGTCCTGCATACCCTTGTACGCCGTGAGAGTCACAGTTTCACAGCCAACAGGTTCTGACCCAAAGGTGATGTACACCTGTCCATCAGACTCGGTCTGACAGAACCCAGCCTCGCCGAACGACGAATCCGTCCATGAAAGACGACTACTGGTGATTGAGAATGTCGTCGTCACTGAATTAGCTGGTGGTTCGCCCTGAGCAGCAAGCTCCTGAAAGCCACTGCCAGAATAGTAAATAGGCACTCCATCCTGCAAGAGCTTTCCCTCGTCGAGGCGAAAGACCGAAGCAGAGGTGCATTCGGTCGGGTTGTTGCTGCCCACGAATGTTGTATCTCGCTTCGACAGACGACGTCGAGGGTTGACCTGGAAAATGATAGCCTCGCCAGCGGGTGCGGATGCGCTCGTTGTAGTGGCAGCAGCCTCCGTAGTAGTCGTGACTTGATCAGAAGTCGTAGGCTCGCTAGTCGATTCACTGGCGGAGAGCGTGTTAGACGAAACCCCACCAGGCTTACAGGGCCCAGCAGCAGCATAAGCCGTTAGCACAGCGAAAACAAGACTCTTGGCGATCATGGCTGCAATAGTCTAGGGATGCGGAATGTCAAAGCAGAAACCACCAAAATCACAAACGTGGGACTCAAGAGATAAATATGGCAATCTACTCCGTACATCGTACTTCATTTTACGAGCACTTTTTAGCGCTGACCGGACAGCCGTTGTGCCGTATTTAGTCAGGGGTCTTGAAGAAACTATTGATGTTAGGCGCTTTGGCGCTGAAGACTATTGAATAATGGTCTGGAGCCAGGTCGGATTTTACTGAGGTCCCCACCAATCGGGCGCTGAAAGGATATTTGACGGCACCAATCGGCACAAACTGTCCTATTGGTCGGACCCCAAGCGAGTGTACTTGTCTTATATCACGTTGTAGCGTGGCTCCCGCTTTGACCTGTTATGCAACGAGTACCCTCCACATCGAGAGCGAATCAGTGACGGAGCTGGCTGTAAGCGACATCCTACATCAAGAACAGTAACACGATGCGAGTAAGGGTTACCAGAAACCGTCAATCTTATCTTGTCAACTGAGATTTTCCGATCAGCATGTTTACCGTGGAGAATAAAGACCAGTTGCAAGTGACTGAGGCTCGATATCTTGTGAGATGAGACGCAGACGCTGGTTTAAAAAATTCGCCTCGAATCAGTATCATACAATTCACAGCATGCTGTTCCTTTTCAACAGCACATCACTCTCAAGCGCATATGGATGGATGTGATTGGCGAAATACCCGTCCTCAATGAATCTATTCAAGTCTACGCAGAATGTTCTCTGCCAGTTACCGGCCATCTCTCTAACGCGACTTAGGATAGCCCAGACATTGCAAGGTCGTGCAGAAATCTGGTTCTTAACAACCAGTTTTGAACACAACGCCTACACGAAAGAATACCATCCAGATCCCTGCCCAAGTCCATTCCGTCGCCCTCATTGAGCAGCTCGCGGGAGTGACCAAGCATCCCCGTTGCTGCGATATTGACGACTGGGAAGCTTTGAGAAGACCTGGCCTTGAATGCGCTATCAATCTTCTCGTTGCGGGTGAATAGATCATCGATGGTGCTGTCAAGGGCGGCTGGACTTCCTTGGATGCAAGAGTCGGTAGTGAACGCTGCCATGAGACTGCACTCCCTGCATTGATCCTTCGCGTTTTGTGATCGACTATCTGAGAGACTCTAATCTCTGTGAAGAGTTCCAGACACTCATCGTCGAATATTACAACAGTCATACTAAAGACAAGCATTAGGCGGCTGTTCTCAACGTGAGGAGGTGAACATCGAGAACGCAGCACGTGATAATAGCGTCTTGGAATCGATCATCGACTTCATGGGTCCTGAATAGACAACTTTCATTGTGTCTACACATACCCTTGCATCCTTCAGCGCACTCAGCACAATGTAGTGTGGTTTGGTGGTTTGGACTACTAAAGTGTTTGGGGGACGTTCTTGTCAACATGAGCGAGGAACAACGAAACGCCGGAATGGGGGAGTATCATGATGCCGAGCTTCCACTGCGTGCTGTCTTTACCGAGGTGCCGTCCAATCTCATCGACAAGCTTTCGGGGCAAATACTGCCGACCGGTATTCGGCCGAAAGCTTCAATACAAAACCTCGTGTTTGCGAGACTCTCACGGAGCAAAGATGGCCGATGTTCCATGTTCCTAAAGCCAAAAAGGTCAATTCACGTCAAAAACAACATCCCATTATCATCGGCTTTTCTCCGCCTCTATGCAAACTTTGATCAGCCTCTGTTGGGTGTACAACACACCAGTCACTTTGTGCATGTCCTGCCTCCTACATCATGGTACATGTGATGATTCAACACATCTCTCGATATACAAGCTCAATTCGGCACCTGTTCGGGCATATATCGCTACCGAGAAAGCAGGCGGAAGCTTCAGAGTGATAACTGCTGAGCACGAGGACACCCAAGACGAGCCATGTTGGAAGCTTGGCGGTTTTGGTATGTATTGTGCATCCCAATCAGGCCAACTGCTCGGCGCCAACAATAATGCCGAGTGCATCAAGGCACTGGAGGAGTCAAGCTTTGCTTATCTGATGTCCGTGTTCGGCTTTTCTCACCAAGAGTATCCGCCACAAACAGAAAACGGCGACTTGGCCACTGGGCATTGCAAAAGTCAATTTGCGGAGAAACAACTCAGCCGCTCAGGATGATTCGAGAAAACGTCAGGTTGAGCTATGGCTTGAACCTAAATAATAAAATAAACAACAACAACAACAACAACAACCTCTTGTCGTGTTCCGTGGCTTGCAATGGAATCAAGAGAGAGTTCGACCTCAATGAAACGTTCATCGCACGTCAACGCGGCTCAACAAAAAAACACTCAACAGAAAAAGCAGATTTTCGCATGCGATGCAAGTCAATACCATTCATATTTAACCATATGAATATCTCAAATCTCAAGATTGAAGAGGTGAAATGGTCTGCAATTCTTGATCAACGTCAGTCTACAGCTGATCCCATGTTTGCCAATCTCTTTATCGTCGGAAACGGGTTCTACAGTATAAATGACCAGACAGAGGCAGACAGACTCATACTCGTCAATAATGACAACGAGACGTTAGAGTCCGTGCTGCAACATCATCCTGAGCACTTGGTTTTCTTGACAACCACGCATAACGCAAAGATTGACCGACACCAAAAGTACGCGAACATGCAACAGAGCGGCACCTGGATTGAGAGTCATATGGGGGTTTGATCAGATCGGACTTTCCGAGAATTGATAACAAGAACAGTAATGCCACAGATCGTGACTGACCTCGGCTTTTTTTAACGTTGCCTGCTGACAACGATGCGAAGGTTGCAGCCCCCGAAATAAATTGAGGAGTAAACACAAAGCCCCCTCAAAGTTTCTCCTACAAATGCTGATAAGAAACTTATATAAGATTCCACGAGTTCCACCACTTCAAGGGCGCGATTGTTACTGGAGTGTTCACAAGTCCTTTTCAACCTGTTAACGAACGATACCATCCCCACAGTTAGTTCACTCCAAGAAGCATTAACAAGATACGATTCAATTGGTAAGTACCATCAATCATCTGGATAGTGCAGCCTGCTTCGCAAACTAACCTCACTCACAGGAGCAAATCCCCGCCTTCCCTTAGAGTCAAAGATGCGGTTCCTTACTGCATTTTCCCTACTTCTGTCTGTTGCTTCTGCGGAAAAAGTCAGTCTTTCTTTCACTCTAGATGAAGGAAAGAACATGTCTTCTCTGGTTGTATATGACAGTGATGGGGCCATTCTTTTAGGGAGATGTGGTAGGAGTATCAGCACTAGATTCCCCATTGACTTTTCCCAAGTTACAGTCAACAATGACCGCGAGTTCCCACTATATGGGAACTATGATCCGAAAAGCTCTTTAATCACCTCCGTCACAAGCGGAAACTTCACAGTCGGGAAAGATACCTACGCAATTCACCCTAATCCTGTTTATTCAGGGGGCCCTTCATGCAAAACAGATGTCGACTCCGTCCACAACCTCATCTCTGTTCACTGCAAAGACCTATGGTGGTCTTATGCAGACATCGTTACGAAAGAGATAACAGTAGATACTAGTTGCTTTGGCCCTTTTCCCCCTTACCGGGGGGAGAGCGAGGGGAACTATGACAAAGAGAGCGACCCGAAGATTAAACACTTATTACTGCCGCCGTTAAACAAGGGACCAAAGTCGATAGACGTGAAAAAGGGGTTAAATAAGATAAAAAGTTGTTGCCAGTCATGCGCGAACTGGTGGAAGAACATATTTAAAAAGAAGAAACCTCCTCCCTCTCCTCTAAAAGCTACTGAAAGCCTTGACGGAGCTGGTGTGTAATGATCTAATTAACCGAACTCGACATAACTAACATTTATATCAAGGATGGCCCCACAAGAGGTACTTATTCAGGCAGCTCTCAGTAGGCTTCCCTCTTCAAGCCTTATTTTCTATCCTTACTCTTCATGCTAACTAATTATAGGCCGCTATAGATTGTGGCAAGAACCAGAGCTGTTGTGCTAGCACAAGTATAGGGAACACCTCTACCTTTGGAATACAGGCAACAACTCAAATCAGCGTGGAGCTTCGGAAGATTTGGTCACTTAGCCAAAATTTTGGTTGGACATCATTAGATGCCCATACAGTAGGGGAGTCGTATAACTGCAATGGCAACCCGGGCGATAGAGTCTGCGTTTGGTACCAAGTTACATACACTGCATGTAAGTCACAGATTTAGATACACTGTATAAGCAAAGTGCTAATAGATGATATAGTTATCATTCGAAATGCTACTGGAGAATCTAGTAATAACTGTAAGATTCACAGTCCGCAAGTTATGGTAGGTGTCCCAGATAAGGATGGAAAGTATATCTGCAGATACAACAATGAATGCGGATCTTTGGGTAATGAATACTTGGACTGCTACGGCAAGGACGAGCGAAGTTTCGAGTACTGTCCACCTCCTGGATACCCGCCAAAATTGCGTTCAGATAAAGGTCCTTTACCACAGTGTTTAGAGGCAGAAGCTTTAAAGAGGGGTGATTTAAAGAAAATGAAAAAATCAGGTAATAAGGGACAGAAAAGCGGGGATTAAAATGAAAAGGAAGAGTATAAAAGACTAGAGAAGGAGTATAAGATGAAGATAACTCAGAAGTTGTTAAAGTCTAAATAAATAACTCTCTGAAAATAACAGCCTAATAATACTAATACTTGCTGTAACACCATTCTCAATAGCTCCATCAATAAAACCTCTCCATCCATTGGCCCAGTCCGCGCTAGCAAAAAACACTCTTCCATGAGGTTTCTGGAGCTCCTTGAGCCAGCGACTCATAGCCGGGCCAGGTCCCCAGCAGCTCCAGGTCCCTTTCGCAACATCATCGTTCATCCAGTCGTGGGTGAGATAGGCTTCAATATCTGCATCAGGTTTGATGTGTTCTTTGAAGCTTGCAATGATGTCTCCGCTAGCTCGTGGATCTGCGAGATGCCCGCCATAGCCAAAGCCAATGCAATATGTACCACTGTTCTTGTTGGTGTTGCCATTGTGGTCAGAAAATGAAAAACACCACGGGGACTTTCCGTAGCCGCTTGCCATAGCGAACCATCCGGGCTCGGTCTGTTTTAACTTGAAGTGAATCTTGGCACCTTGGTTGATATGACCTGCTTTGACAGCTTCTTGGCGGAGTGGCGAGAGGGGTGGATTGAATGAGATATCCGACAAGCAGTTCCTGAATAATTGTCAGCTTCCAGGTGCAGCTATAAGGAAGTTGAACAGTACTCACAATGGGATAGTCGAGATGACGTATTTGGCTTCGATACGTCGACCGTTCTTTGCAGTCAACGTAACACCGTTGCTTTTCTGGTCGACTTTCTCCACCACAGTATTGAACAGTAAATGTCCCCTATACTCAGACAGTATCGCCAGGGCCAACGATGTCATACCGCCATTTCCAAGCTTACAGAGCCCTGCACGCTCGAAAACGCCAGCCATTGAATGGCCACCAAGTGCATACCATCGCAGCACTTCAACAAAGCCACATTGAGAACCCGGCACAGAGCCAAAGGAGCTAATCATGGCATCAAACAGGTCCTTCTCTACCTGAGGAATATCCAACTGATCGAGGCGATCTTTGGCGGAGAGATGCTCATATTTCTTCCACAGCGTAGGTTCGCGCAATGGATCGTGGGGATATGGCATTAAGTCGTGACTGGTCAAGCCGTCAATGGCGAAGAAAGCATCAGCAACTTTCTGGACTGCTTGGCTTGTCTCTTTGGTATCAAGCTTGGTTGGAACAGCAAAACTTGCAGTATAAGCTGTGTACTTGGCGTCTGCCGTTCCTGCTGAGGTCTTGAGATTGCCTTGAAGATTGTAGCGATGAATCTCTGAGTAAACGTGCGGCTGGCCCCTAGATACACTGCATTAGATCTATGTACCCGCCGTCACATTAAGGACTTACCAATGAACCCATGTTCCTCCCATCTCAAACTCTTCACCTAAAGCTTTGGCCGTCCATGTTCTTCCGCCGATGCGATCGCGGCCTTCGACAAGAAGAACCTTACCAGTGGTTAAACCGATGTTTCGAGCAGCGATAAGTCCAGCAAAGCCTGTTCCGATTACAACAACATCATACTTATCAAGGAGTGCCGATTCATGTGTGCCCTTGATAACAGAGTCGGTTTCAAGGCCAGTTGTGAGGCCGTTGCGGGTCCAGAGATAACCTTCTTTTGAAGTTGGCATAATGACTAGATGCAATGCTGATGACAAGAGGAATTTGTGAGGATATGGTCAGGGTCATTGATAGAAACATTGCCATCTTAAATGCACTCGAGGTCTCAGGGGCTCGTTTCCTGATTGGGACAAAATGTACGAGGTTGCTGATAAGATGGTCAAAGTGGTCATTCCGACGTTCCGAGGCTGAGCAACCTCGCACTTTGCATCCATTTTAGTACTAGACTGAAACATGAGCGACGAAAACAACTTTACATGTAGTACAGAACAACATGGCATTTACTTGATGGAAGATGCAATACTAAAGGATCAATTAACCGAGTGCATCTGTAAATAATTATACGCCAATGTAACCACTTTTCATAAAATAGTGAACCCTGCTTCTGTTATCAGTGGTAATCTCCAAGTTGAGCCTGGTCATCCAAACATTGTTTCCAGTCTCTTTTCCGACATGATATTTATCCAGTGAAAGCTCGATATCGCTGAGTTCGCCTTCTGAATCGCCGGCAACATGTCCATGCGCGCCCAAACCTCCTCCATCATAAGTATGGCATTTTCAATTGGACCCAAACGGACAGCCGCATACATCTTGCGGATCCGCTGTCGAACAAATGTTCGCAACCGAAGTGTTTCCAATCTCTTTGGTCCTTCATCTTCTGCCCTTGGTGAGACGGGTCCCAGGACACTACCAGCGATCAGTAGTGATAGGAGCTGTATCGATATTGTCCCCGAGTCATCTGGAATGCTTTCCAAGATTTCCAAGATGCTACAAGCCAATGCCGTGACTAGGTGTTTCTTATCATCATCATGGTCCAGATCAATAGCACCGTCTAGCCTCTCCTCTCTCCTTATTGTCTCCGGGAATGCAGAATAAAGCTCGAGTAGAGCAGTCAGACGATAACAACGAGAAATATCCAGCAAGTGATCAGGCGTTGTGCATGGATCGCCAATGTTGTCAATGAGACCAATAAAGGGCAGCCGATACTCAACAATATCACGTTCAAGACTGGTCGCCTTGACAAGTAACTCAGCGTACAAGGCCTTTTGATGGCTCTCTCCGGACTCAAAAACCCGCAAGCTCTTCAAGGCCTGGTTATTCCGCACCAGTGTCAGTGTCTTTGCAAGAAACACAAAAATTGGTGTTGCAACTCCAGTCCATGGACAAGGCTGGATGAGTGCTGGGGGATGGGGATCACAAAACATGGTGAGATGTGATAAGCCTTCGTACTTCTGGTCGAAGAGCGCTGAGCTCATAGCTTCCCAATATACCATAGATGAAACCACAAATGTTTGTGTTCTTGTCATTTGTCTTCTTTTTTCAATGTCTGTCAGTTTGTTTGATGTGATCCATGACTTGAATAGTTGTCGTGACCCATGGAGGTGTGGCAAACCAGTTGCAGAGACATCATGCCAAGCCTAGTGAGTTGACATGTGAGTCTGGAAAAGCTCGAAGGGGCATATATACTTACCGCAGTCGTTCCCAGGAATATAATGCTCAAGAGCAAGTCATCCGAAACATTCAGAATCCTCTCCCGAGATACCAAGGCTGTAGGTCGGTTATCATGCACCGCGCATTCCTTGCTTATAGGAAGCTTGGACAACGTCTGCGAGAGATGTGACATTGCCTCAGTCTGGAACTCCAATGGAACATAGCTGCTGTTTTTGTCGCCCTGGTACAAATGAGCTGCTGACATGCTCAGCACGCATCCAAAGAGTAGGGGTGAGTCGGCCATCATTCTGGCAACTTCTGATCTGAATGGGTTATTGACCGAGTCAAAGGATGAGTTGAAATGGCAAACTGTTGTAAAGTAGTGATCCAGGATGAGTGATGTCTGTGGAGTTGGTGTGTAGGACGTCAGGTAAAGAGAGTCATCAAACAAGGCATCGACCGCAAGAGGATATTCCTCATCCACTTGGACATCATCACACAATGTCGAGGGTTGATCTGAATTCGACGTCGAAGGTGGTTGCATTTCTAACATGTCCTCCAAGTGCTCCCTGGCATCAGATAAACTCGAACTAGAACCTTGCGTGAAAGGACGAGATACTTGTACTTCAGAGTCGTTGTCGTTCTGAGTCTCGCCGCTTCCAGGGCCTGATTTAAGCTGCATCGAGTTTAATAAATTTTTGGCACCTGATTCAACCCAATCAAAGGAGTTGACCACAGTCGGTGATGAATTAATCATGTATCTCTCATACTTGACTGACCATTTCACAGGCTTATGATAGCCGGGACATTCGACCCCAATTTTCGCGCACCTCTTACATCCCGGCAGCTGTTCATCGCACTTCACTTTCTGTTCTCAAAAATTAGTATTATAACAGGACTTCTCGTTTCGATAAGGCCGCGACTTACGCGTCTCTTGCAATTAGAACAGCCAGCTAGACACGCCTGTTAGTTAAGTCTTTCACATCTCTGAGATGTACTAACTCCGTGTTTTCACCTTCTTAGCACGGCGTCTTTGTGACTCGTCGGACATGGTCACAGCCGGAGCCCGCTGCATTTATAGAGTGATGATGTTATTTGCATCCCGGCAGAAGTTCTGTCTTAATTGAGCGCCCAGACGCGCTACCCCGCATTCTGGTATTCCGGAGAAGAGGTTCCACCAGGATAACGCTTCCTGTACATGCTTGATCGGGCAAAGTTAACCGTTGTATAAAGACAGTGATTGGATGTCTGACGCCTTATCAGGGATCCGCACCTGCTAACCCACTTCCTTATCACATATTTTAGATAAGTAACTTACATCTACCTGCAATCCGTAAGGTCAACTTACTCTAAAGAGTGTCAATTTCTAAAAACAAGTAATATAATTCTATTTAGTAGTAAGT